>KK114208.1:76312-148307 GCA_000611955.2 Stegodyphus mimosarum | reverse complement strand
AGTTCTTGAAGAATTGGCTCCAAATCTGCAACCAAAGGTATCACAGTAGGTGTGGATGAATGCTCTGGAGGTGACCTTTGAAGCAGCGGTTGATGGCGAGGACTTGAAATACTCCCAGCGATTAAATGACCACCAGAACCTGATGTCAAGCTGGAACTTTCATCATCTGATGGATATTTACTAAGAAGTGTAAAATTATTTTACAATAACTAGAAGAGGAAATAAAACTTTAAAGCTATTTGTTACTATTTAAGACCCTTTTAAATTTTTAAAAATTACTAAAAATATAGCAGAGTATTCAGATATAGAACTAATACAGTACTTAGATATAA
Organism: Stegodyphus mimosarum; assembly: GCA_000611955.2. Classification (NCBI taxonomy): domain Eukaryota; kingdom Metazoa; phylum Arthropoda; class Arachnida; order Araneae; family Eresidae; genus Stegodyphus; species Stegodyphus mimosarum. Next base: position 147,975 of record KK114208.1, on the reverse strand, counting down.
AATTAAATTTTACTTAGCAGAAATACACGTACTTTTATTAATATTAAGATACACCATCATGAAAAAGAAAATTTTTTTTTGCACAAGAAGTAGCAACTCTTGCAATAGCAAACAGAAATATAGCCATATATGTCTAAAAGGAACTAAAGGCTATGAGTATTTTAAGTTTAAACATTTCATTAGAAAATGCCTAAAAATCTTACATTTCAATAATAAAACACAATATAAATTTATTAATGTTTACCGTAGCACTGAGAAGAACAAGTATAATATTACCTGCAATGCGTAAATGTTGCACTCCCATGCAAATTTCGCTGTTGTGTTTCAGAAGATTCTTGGGGTATTTCTACAAAATACATATTATAAACCGCAATTAATAACTCAATATTAAATACTAATAATAAGATATCATATACTTGCTTAAATCACACAATCATTTAATAAAATGTTATGTAATCAAGGGTGGGAAAAGGATAAAAGAGAACTCTACTTTTAAAAAGAGTAAAATTTTGCCTATATCATTTCCTCACCAATTTATTCACAGTTTATTATAGTTAGAAATGCTATTATCACAGCAGAACAGCTCGTCATTTATCTAGAGATTAAGCAATCAAAGAAAATGAGTTTTACTTCTCATTATTAACAGGAAATTAAATCTTAAGATAATCAAAAATATTATATAGAAATTATGAAAAAAGAAGGGAATTTTATTACAAGAGAAATTCAATGAGATTGCCAGTTTTTAATTTTTTTTTTCAGCAGTGAAACCAGCCATCAGTACACCATTAATGAACCCGACAAGTTGGTATTTTGAAATTTACATCATTAACGACTCTCTTTAAGACATTTATTCACTTTTTTCTTCAACATGTTGTGCTTATATATGATTTATTTCCATCACAGATTTCTGAATCAGTCTCATTAGCCAGCAGCTGCTTTTTCAGATTATTATACTCCACCTTAAACACTATAAAACTTCACTTACTAATATTTGAAATACATAAGAGGAATCAGGGCTGGCACCAGAGTCAGTGAGCTCAGTAAGAGAATTTAGGGGCAGAACAATTTTCAGAAGCAATAGGGTGACAGAATTTAGGAATCACAGAGTTTTCATCAGGCAATAAAAGCCTAGCGCTAGCCTGGATATAATTAAAAATCTTCTCGACATAACAACCTATCAACCTTGTTCACTTATTTTTCTGTAAGTAAAAATACAGATCAATTACTTAATTTTTAACTACGACAGTTTTAAAAAAGATAGAAAACAGATACACACTATTTGCATCAAGACGTTTTCTTGCACCTAGTTCAATGCATGGTATCCAATTCCCATATCATTACTAACACTTAAGTGAACAAATGGGATGTGTTTAGTGGATGAAGGAAAATGTGCTTATGGCTAGAAAATACAAAAATTAGATTCTTAAAACAGTGATTAAAAATACAGAAATCACATTTCAAAAAAAAAAAAAAAAAAAAAGGAAGAAGAAGGGGGGAAAGAAGTGTTTAGATGCAAAATCTCAAATACAAGCATATAGGATTTTACTTCTGAAGTGCCAACAAAGTCTCTTTACCAGGTGATTAAAATTTATTACACTAAATTTTAAAACTTCATTATAAATTAAGAAGGAAAACGTTAATGGACCAGAAATTTGCCTCCTTCCAGGATGGGAAGGGGAAGACCAGTAATAACAAACTTAGAAACCTACTCACAGTAACTTTGAAATATATTACATACTTTCATATTATTAACTCATTTTATAGATTGCAACATCAAAGTATTTAATTACTTTAAATTAATAAATTATCATTAAATATTGCTAGAAACATACTTTCCAAAGAACTAATGTTATCGGCACTTCCAAACCGGTTCTTTATGAGATGAGCAAACTCTCGAGGCTTGGACATAACTGTTCTGTAAAATAAAGGAAAATGTAAGAAAGTGAATATGTTGTGCTCAGAAAAATTTCTCAAGAACTTAATACAAAAACTTACTCTGCAGCACTATGCGTAGCCTGTGTTAGACCTGACAATCCTCCTTTTATGTTCCCAACAACACCTCTATTTAAATAAAATTATATGCAGCAAAATTGAGATTCAAAATTACAAAAAACATTCATGTACAGTAGAACTCCATTTATCTAGACCTTTTGTTCTTTCTAGGCCAAGTAAAACTCAATTAATGATAAACTTATAGAAGTATGTTTAATTCCATTTAAATAAGATAAAAGAAATACATTACAGTCCAATGCATGACATGCAAATGTATCTGCTATTTTGCACATGCAACAAAGCAGAAAACTCTATCAGACTGTCATTGAAATCATAATTCTATTATAAACTGTAAGTATAAAACATTTCATATGTACTATACTGCTAATTAGATTATTTTATGCCAAAAAATGCTTTAGTTTAATATTAATTCAGCAGTAAGAATTTAGTCTCTGCATTTTGTTTTATTAAAGGAATTTCTTTGCTTAATTTTAATGCTTGCATAAATGAAAATTAATCTACTTGTTTTTTAATTGAAATGAATATGTATTATATATTTGCACACAAAACATATATTTGTTTTACAAAAATAAAAAAAATTGTACTTTTTAAACTGCATAATGCATTGAAACAACAAAATATAACAGAAATAAAATTCTGCACTGTCAGAAATAGACATTAGGCTTACAAGAGAAACAGAACCAATTACCTCGATTTGCTGAAAACAGATATTGACTACGGTCCCAATTATGTCAGATATCTGTGATTCTACTGTACATTTTAAAAAATAATTTAAAAATCTGAAATTTTAATGACAATATTTTTAGTTATGCTATAGAAGGGGCTTCTACAGTGGAAATAATTTCATAGTTTCAAAAGGGAGATGCAGTCAGCTTTTTGTTTACTTGGTAAGTACTTTAGTTTTAGTCTATGAATATAAATCTATTTTATTCAAGTTTTGATACTGATCAACATTTTCTATACTTTTACTTGTTTAATTTATAAAACACTTTAAAAATAGGCTAAATTTAAGTAAACATATATGCATCTTCCAGTTTTTGAATGGAAGAGAGGGGAGAATGATCACCCTAGCAATACTGAAAGGGCTGCATGGGGCAAAAAAGTTGAGAACCCTTGTGTTATATAATCTATAACAACAACAAAAAAAAAAAAAAAAAAAAAAAAAAAAAAGAGTCTTTTATTTCAACTTATTAAACCCCAAATTATTTATTTAAAAACTAGGAAAGAGCTACACATATTTTAGGATAGAAGATTGTAAAATTCCTTGTTATTTTGTAGGAGGTAAGGTGCCCGAATTGTTATGCCAATAACAAATTATGGACAATAAAACACATATATCAAATAACGTATGAAATAAAGGGTATTATGCATTATTAGCCATTCATATAAAATTTGAATTATTTCAGTTGACATCATAAGAACACACACATATAAATATATACATAAACTTCCATCTAACAATTCACATTTAAGATCTAACTATGTTTAATAACAGAAACTTATTCAACAACAGTAACGACCAATATTTAGATCTAGATGAATACATGCATACCAGGTTGCTACTTTTCTTCTGTGTAGAAGTTTTAATAAAGCTCTAATAAATTTTAAATTTCAATTACCTTCCAATAAGAAGATCTCACTCAGTGCAATTTACCTAGCTGCCTTACAAAAGATTTGGTTGGATCTTTTACTTGGAAAATGACTTCACAGTTTCCACTTTTGCTTAATTCTGTCATCATTTGTCACTTATTTAGTACTGTAAAAACCTCTTTTAGCTATCACAAAAGTTAACACTCGATAACCATAGTAAACCACTTTTCTGTATCTGTTTCATAACAATTCACACTATGATTACAATTAAAGCTACCATAATGTTTATATCAATTTCTGCCAACAATTATTTCTTCTGGCCATAATGCAAGACAAATATTCAATATGGAACATTTAATCTTAGCTATTGATACCTTGGTATTGAAAAGATAGTTCATAAAGTAATAACTTTTTAAATTCTGTGTTGTCGATTCTGATTGTTTTTCGAGTTTTCAAATATACCTTAGAAAGTTCTTCACAGTTACTAGGCTTTGAAAGCTGTGAACAGTATTAAATATAAAGGTTATAGATGTGAAATAATAAAGCTCAACACATAATTCAATCCATGGCTGATCATGATTCAAGAACTGGATATGGGCTGCAACATTAACATTCATCAATATATCTCTGAAAGATACATTTTAATTTTAAAATGCTACCATTTCAAGAATAAAATAGTTCAAATAATCATTAAATATCTGTGCTTACGAATGAGTCATTAATGTTAGTCCTCTAAAAACTGGCCAATGAAAAGTTTTTTAACCCTCCAAAGCTTGTGGTGTTTAATGATTTATGTATTCGAAAATCCCAAGCTTTTGGGTACATCATTCATGTAAAACACAAGTAATTTTTCACACTTATTTCAGCACCCTTTCCATTGTGGATATTGAAAACCTGGGAATAACAAGGATTTATTCATTGTAATATTACAGAAAATCTATACAATAAAAATCTATGCATGTCCTTCCGTTTGTTTGTGGTATCACCTCCTCAGGAATGGCGGAGAGTTGAGTTTTGTGAGAGGTACCTCCTGGATTCCAAAGATCTGTGGGCAACCATTTCAACCATTCTCATCTTTGTAAGATTTTAATCAGCTGAGATATTAATTAAAAACTCTAAAAACAATAATTTTTGCCCTCATTTTTCCGAGTGGCAACGGTGGAGATAAAAATCTGTTTCACTTTGCTTGAAAAGTGTTGCCACTGATCAGTTTCAAATCATAGAGTTTGTTAATAAAAAATTATAAGAAATAAAAATAGTATTGCCAAAATTAAACATACTATTCCAGATTCCAAATATTCATGGGATGCCATTTCAACCATTCTCATCCTTGTACAACTTTAATCAACTGAGATATTAATTAAGTACTCTGAAAACGCTAATTTTCACATTGATTTTTTCGAGTGGCAACAGTCTCACGTGCTGGAGATAGAAATCTGCTTTATTTCAAAAAGTGTTGCCACTGCTCGCTTTCAAATTGTAGAGTTTGTCAATGAAAAATTTGTAAGTTTTACAAAATATGAAATAAAAATAACATTTCTAAACATTAAACATATTATTATTGTATAAGGTCATATTCTGATGCTGAAAAAAACATGCACAATAATTTCATAAATGTCAGTATTTAAAATAAATAGTTGCTGTTGGCAACTTTTTTGTTTCAAATTAGGATAGTTGACATGATATGTTATTGTGACGTTAATCCTTTCATTGATATTCAGAAAAATTTGTTATATTACATTAAATTTAAATAGCGATGTCGTACGTATATTAACCTGAAGTGTCAAAAGTTTTTGTTTCTTAATCTGGAAACAAATAATTATTTACGAATTGGTTGTTGCTTAGAAAGCTCAACTGATTTCATTCATATTGAAATGCTTTTATACATTTTTTTTTCAGGTATACATAGAACTAATAAATTTTGCTTTGGCTGCAGCCTGCTAGTCTGTATTAAATTGTAACTTACAGCTAAGCTATCTTAGGAAAAATATGCATTTATCTTTTAAAAAAACCTAAACAACTTTCTTTTAATGAATATTCTACTGGTTGTGGATGAGAACCTCTTAGCTGATGAGACACTTAGCAGACAGGATATTTAACCGACACATATATTTTACCAACAAGGACAGTTAGCCGACAGGACATTTAGCTGGCACAGACATTTAACTGACAGGAAATCTAGCCAACATAGATATTTAGCTGACATTAATGCCAGCTAAATGTTGACAAAACTGACATTAAAAAAAACTTTCTTTTAATGAATATTTTACTAGTTGCGGATACATAGATGAGGACCTCTTAGCCGATGAGACACTTAGCCAACAGGACATTTATTAGATATGTATATTTAGCTGACAGGACAATTAGCCAACAGGACATTTAGTTGGCACAGACATTTAATTGACATGAAATTTAACCAACATAGACATTTAGCTGACAGGGACAGTTAACCAAAAAGATGCTTAGCTGACAACACATACATATGGACAAAAACATGCGACGATGTAACAGTAAAATTTGTTTATATTTATCTGGGGGAAAAAAGGCTATTTCCAGGGTACCTAATAGGAGGTTTATGAACAAGTACCATATTTTTTTATCTAATTTAATGTTGCAGAAACTACATATTTTAAAAGTGGACAAAAAGGACTATTTTGGCATAGATTTTGAAATCAATTTAGAGAGTAGCCAGACATAGTCTTTATATTTCAGAAGCATGAAAGAAAATTTCAGCAAACAATCTTATATGTAAAGAATGAGTTCAACAAAGCAAAAACAAATGTGAGATAAATTGGATTTCTTGAACTCTTTCTCAGCAATAAGAATTTTTTCTTCTTTAGTAAATAATGTTGATTTTTCAATGCTTTCGAAATTCTAATATCTTAGCTTTTCCACATTTCATTATTATTTTTCAGATCGGATAATATTTCATTTGTCTTTGCTTTGCTCCAATCATTTCTTTAAATATGAAACTGTTTTGCTCTTCCAACTGCTGAAGTTTTCTATACCGCTTCTGAAATACAGAGACCAACTGCCAAGCAGTAAAACTGCTGAACACTGGTAGTTTGGTCTCGTGTTCGAATGCAGACAGGCTGGCTGCATGGGTGCTTTCATGAGTTTCCCTTGTGTAACATGTATATCAGCCAGTTTCTCTTAAAAAGTCCTCCCCAAAGGCATCCCTTCCCTTAGGCAGATAATCCTCGAGTGCTTTGTCATAATCAAATAAACCACATTGAAATACAGACACCTACGTCGATTATTCTCAAAATTGATTTCAAAATGTATGTAAAAGTAAGATTGCTTTTCTGTTTAATTTTAAAATCCAGAGATTCTTTAACATTAAATTTAAAAATATGATACTTATTCATAAGCCTTCTTGTTGGGTACCCTGCAAATAGCTTGTTTTTTTAGATAAATATGGAGAGATTTTACTAAAACACTGTGGCATGTTTTTTCGTCTATATGTATGTGCAGTCAACTAAACATGCTGTCAGATAAAATGCCTTGTCGGTTAATTGTTTAATTGTCCGTGTCGGTTAAATGACCTGTTGGCTATATGTACCCAATTGGCCAAGTGTCCTGTAGGTTGTCTGTGTAACTATGTAAATATTCTGTCATCTAAACATCCATGTCGACTAAATGTCCTGTCAGGTAACTGTCTGCGTCGGCTAAATATAATGTCAGTTAAGTGTCTTGTTGGTTAAATGGTTGTCAGCAAAGTGTCACAAACCCGTATTCTACACATAAATTTAGTAAAAATAACTTTTCTTAGACTCACTGTTTATGATATACTCTAATTTAAATACAATTCCTAATTAAAACACTCTGTATTGAGATATTTAAATTAATAAAGATTACATTTTGAAAATTTTTAAGGGAATGCTAATATGTCTAACCTTCATCTTAAACTTTTTTACAAATATTAGTTTAAAGACACAAGGAAAAATTAAATACACTATCCAAAGTAATCATCAATTACTCAGGCATATAACAAGAACTTAAGTAAGAAGCATTAAGAAATAATGTACACAAATAAATTAAACAGAAAATAAAGAATAAATACCCAGAAAATCCAGTTATGCCTTCTTTGATGTTAACACCAACATCTCTGAAACAGACATATTACACTCAGTTTCATAATTATTGAATATTGCTAGAATTGATATATCACATACACATACATATAAGACATGCCCTAGCTAAAGAGAAGAGACGTAAATGGCTTATCAAAGAGTAGTTGAAGCAATTCTGAATATCTGAATACCTAAAGCTGAACTCACATATTTATAAGAGATAAACTAAATTAATTAAAACACAATATAAACTGAATTATCACATGCTTGCACACACAGAAGGAACAGACATGCAAATTCTTATCGAAGTTCAGATGAATTTTCTAAAATTTTGATGCATGGATATTTTCATTTAAATCCCATAATCTTTTTGGAGCTGCAAAAATAATATCTTAATCAGGAACTAACTATGTAACATTTAAATAGATGATTTACCAAATAAAAAATAAAACAAACTTGGTAAAAATTATGTGGAAGTAACACTAACATTAAAATTACACATGTTACAGTACAGTTTTGCTTATCTGACATAAACAGGCAAGCAGAATGTCAGATAAGTGAAAATACTGCATAATAGAAAGGTATTAAGAAAAAGTGTATTAAATAATGTCATATTATAATTTTATACATTACAAGCCTCATAACAATGTTTTACAAAACAGGAAAAATTAACTGAAAAATGAAGTAACAGTCATAAAATTGTCTGATGTTACATACAGTACTTCATAAGTTCAGTCCTGTGATAACTGAAAGTAATTTTTGATCACAGCCTGTTTTCTCAACGAGTCCTGTTTCTTTATTACCAAGCCTCACCAGCATCATTATGCCGATTATCTTTACAGCATCATTCTGCCGATTCCTGTAGCTTCTTGATGTTCAATATATTTAATCGCACTTTCTAGAGTTTTAACTTCATTGTTATGTGAAATTCTGCAATGCTCAACAGTTGGTGCCTCACCTTGATCTTCAATTTTGTTTTCATCACAACTAACAAGAAGTTTTTCATCAGTTATTTCACTCCGATCATCATCATTCATCCATTTTGCAATTACAAAAATGTGTCTTCACATCCATGGAGCATTGTACTAAGGTTAGAATGGTTTCTTTGGTTTCATCTGTACTTTCTGTTTTCATACGTTCATCATCACTTAGCAGATTCTTCCATGCCTTGGCAGTTGCTATAGCATTTACATGAGCCCAGGCCTATGCAACCCAACAAACATCTTTTACATTGATGTGCTTAAAGTTTTCAGTCATGTCTTGTCCTTCTTTACTTTCTTCCATCAATAGCTTCTTGCGATAGTTCATTTTTATCATTTCCAAAACATTCTGATGCATGGGTTGGCATATACTGATGAAGTAGATGGGGCAGAAATATTGCCTTTCTGTTACCATCTTGAAGCTCCTCTGCCTCAGGATGCATTGGAGTATTATTTAGTAACAAAACAGCTTTTGTGGGTATATTATTTTGTTTCACAAACTTCTCTGGTAAAGAATCAGTCTGACAATCTCATTGCTCTTCCACGTGCTTTTCTGACAACAGTATTTTACAGGAAAAGTGCTTTTGAAATCGTTTTGAAGGCTCTAAGATTTTGGAACTTTCTAATCATTACAAGATCCATTTTGAGGTTTGTTGTAGCATTACTGAATGCTAAAATTGTCAGACCGTTCCTTACTATGCTTATAACCAGAAGCTGCCATTTTAGTTCTGTCTGCAAGATCTTACTTTGTAACATTTTCTAATTAAAGCCCGACTCATCACACTTAAATATCTGATCATTCTCATTTGGCTTTCAGTTTCAATTAATTCCTGAAATGCTTTCTTGAATGTTTCCATTTCTTCAAAATTCAGTGACAGTTTCTCATCACAAACACTTAATTAACAAGTAGTGTAGCATTTCTTCTATCAGTTGAGCCAATGTACACTTGCTGTGAAATCTGAGCTGTCCTTCACTGAAATCATTATGAAATACATCTTTTGCTGCTAAACGGGTCCTGAAATAGGCATACCTTTGTCTCTGAGCTGTATAAACCAAACATACAAAGCTTCATTCACTTCCATTTCATTCATAGTTTTCTTTCTTTCTCTTTAGTACAGATTCTATAATTCTTCTATTTTTATTCATTTTGTTTTGTAATTTCTTACTGTTAGCCGTCCAATGCCAGTTATCATTGTTTCTCTCTTGTTCAGTCTCTTGACTGCCTCAAGTTTTTTTCCATTGAAACAATAACTTTTCTTTGGCTCCCATTTTTTTTCTTTTTTTGTACTTGCATAAATTTCAGTTTTTAAACACCACAACAATGTTTACCAAGTTATATACATTACACACAGACACAAACACATTAACAGTAACAGACAATAAATTGGCCTGCACACAGTGATAAACTACGCTGCACTGAATGACAGACACATGAGTCATGGTGTAAATGAGCACACAATGTGGTAGAGTTGAAAGCAACAATAACCCCCTTCCCCCCAAAAAAAGACTACTTTCAGAACTTGCAGTTCTTGTTGCCGACTGAAGGATTTTTTTTAATGGTACGTCAAATAAGAGAGACTCTGCTGCAATATGATATGAATGATATACAGTAACCACCATTCCTGTATATAACTCACTGGTTAATAACTCAGCCACTTATTACATTTGAATTTCCAGGAACAGAGACAAATACATACTAATAAAAAAAAACTGGGATTTATTAAACTCAGACTGGTAAAAGACTGATACTTCAGTGTTAAAATATCCAACTGGTACCTATCAAAGGGTTTTTTTAATTCATCCATTTAATGTATTGTAAGCCATCAATAAAATGTGTTTACAACTCCCAGGCACTGAGCCTGAAGATACTCTTTCAGAGTTCTTTGTCTGCACTGGTATTCAGGAAGACCAGAGTTTTCACATCTAAAAATCAACAAAAACAATCATCTAGAGGTGCTGTAAAGGAGAGAAGGTTCCTTCTTGAATAATAGCTGGCAGGATGTGGAAGTGCAGCTTCTGTACCTCCTCTTTTAAGGTTTCCACATCGAAATCTTCACTTTGGAATAAACACATTGTGTTCACAGAGAGTTATAAAAATATTTCATGAAATATTTCCAAGTATTACTGTACATTAAAAAGGTATAATGATACTTAAAAGCATTACCATACCTTTTTGAATGGAAAAGAAATGGTAACTGCAGACTGTGGACAAAGCAAAGAAAGGATGATTTTTTTGTTAGTGTTTGTGCATTCTTTTCCTCATAAAGAATTGTAATGAGATGGAGTTTGCCAGCTAATGAAAAAGAAAGTATGGCACTTTTACTTTTTCAGGAGACACTGAGCAGTATCCACTGGCTATAAAAATGTAAATATCATACAGATTTTTGCTTTCTTACTTAAATACTTTTGTTATGAAATGCTTTTTATTATTATTATTGTTGTTGTTGTTAAAAAGTAATAAAATACTTGAGCAAGAGAAAAAAGGAATATTTATTATTGCAATTTACTTGCATTTTTAATTTTGTTAATTTGCTGCAGTTTGATGTAATTTTTCATGGTATGCCCTTTTTGAAAACAGCTGATGTCTTTTGCATCTTAGACTAGCAATTTTTTGGGAAGGTGGGGCAGATAATCAGAAAGTACTAAAAAATTACCTACTTGATGAGTTATTTTAGGCATTTGAAAAGAAGGTATTTTCATGACATATTTATTTCCTTTTTATATCACACCTTTTGAATTAGTGCACTTGTTGTCAAATTTATGCTTGAAATAAAATGGAGATGGAAGTACCACACTTACACTGTACTAACATGGCTAGTTTAAAATACTTTACATAATTTCACTTTAAAAGTTTTAATATTTTGCATTTGGTAATTAAAATCTATTTAAAAGTATTACAATTACTTTAATTTCTGATTTTAATCATGGACTTAAAAACATTCCATAGATTAATATTATAGTTTAAACCATGGATACAAGATGATTAAAATCCATGATTTAAAACAAGGATCTGAATTATCTGATTACATCATTGACACCCTGGATCTGGATGTAATTTATTTTTGACCTGAACATGACTTCAGTTTGATTAACACAATAAGACAAAAAAAAAAAAAAAAAAAATATAAAAAAAAAAAAAAAAAAAAAAAAAAAAAAAAAATTCAGATGCACACAGAGATTAATTTAATGAAATGAATTCCTCTGAGTAGACAAAATATTTTTAAAGGACAACAACAAAAATTCTTTTCTAAAATCTTTTGCACCAAATATTACAGACTTAGTCAAATATATTCACTCTCTTTTTTTGGTAGCATGTTTAAAACATTATATTCATACTAATTATTCAAAATTCCACAAAAATAAAAATTTTGCATTTGTTCACAAAATAAATAAATAAATGCAGTACGAAATTAGTGATCCAGAATTGTTGGAACTTCAACAATTGCACATTTTAGATTATCAGTTTAAATCAAAAGATTTAGGGGTGTAAAAAATTTAAGACCTCAGAGGAGCTAGTTTGTCTATAAATTAGCAAAAGTTAGGGATGGCAAAGCTTTTAGAATTTAGGAGATGCAATGGGCTATAGAATTTAGGGAGGTACTGGGCAGTAGAATTTAGGACTTGTAGAGATTGCACCAGACAGCATAATGCATAACACTGGCTCTGCCCCCTCCAGGGTTGCCACTCAAACCGGATGACTTTTCCAAGTGCGTTTTAAGAAAATTCGAGTCTATCCGTATAATGCACTTTGGCTGTGCTGAGAGGTAAATTAATTACGGTACCACTTGGAAACACAAAAATTTGTCAATTACATATACATATATAATCCCCAAAGCATTACTATTATAACTATAATAGGAGTTGTTTTCTCCACTGAAGATTGAGATTAGGATCTGCCCAATGTGGATTAAAAAATATCTTTTTTTTTGCAGACATTTTGCAGCTAAACAAAAGAAAGAAATCTATTTAATGATATTTTAAAATAAATTCAGGTATTTTATATTTATTTAGCAGCATACATAAGGAAAAAATCATTAAATTTCGTGATGTTATGTCATCATACTACTAGAATTAGTTTCAGGATTATGCCAGAGAAAATTTTCTGAAATTTGAAAGTATTATTTACTAAAAATAAATAAATTTAGAAGGAAGAAGCAACATTAAATGATATGAATAACATTAAAATAATTAAAAACTGAATTACAATAATTAATGATATTTTAGCGAATATAAAATGGTTAAATATTTTGGAAATATTAAATGGTTATCCTAGATGACTGATCACTATTTTTTTTTATTTTACTGCAAAATGACAAATAAGGCATTTATTAAAAAGGAAAAATTAAAAAAAGAAAAAGAAATGTTTAAAAGATCTTTAGATGCTAGGCCTTGGCCCGATTTTGAAAATTGCCGCTAACACCAAAATGGTCCGTTTACTGCTCATCATCATGTTGTCAAATCCCATGTGTACCGTACATGGAGGTCAGAATAGAATACATGTAGGCTGTTCTAACCTCCATGGCATCATATACTATGATTAAACAAATTTTGTTTTATACAAGAATACGTATTTTCTTTAGTTCAACATGCACTGCACATGCGCATGTGAGTCTCTCGATTCTCGAGGTTACTGGAAACTTGCTTTGCCTTTCTAAAAGACAATCTGATTGGAGCTGCGAAAACTGGCTCTATGCCAGCTCCCCCCTTTCTGAATGACACTAACATGCGCCAAGAAAGTGATCGCTTCCAACGTCAGTATAAAACTCGCGTTTTTTGGGAAGGATCACTATATGAAATTCCCTGACTTTTCCAGATTTTGACTAAAATATTTAAATTCCCTGACTTTCCCTGAATTTTTAGGTCAGTTTTTGAATTCCATGACTTTTTCTGGTTTTCCGGGTAGCGTGGCAACCCTGCCCCCCTCAATGATACTGAAGAGGCAAAATGTGATACTGACAACATTAATACAATGTCAAGCATTATTACTGGCCATGGTGAGACACCCTAGCCAGTAGGTGTTTGAAAGTGAGATGTGGGAATCTCAGTTAGTATGGAGAAAAATCACATATATTGCACCTGCTCTCTTTAGATGTTATATTTCCCATTCCTACACTTCATAAAGGAGGGAATTTAATTTATTTATTGGCTGGTGGTCTGGAGGTCCAGATATTACATCATTCTTGACAGTGGACGTCCATTCATTTCTTGCATTTGATGGCACATGTAGAATCAATTTTTTAGTCATCTTCTTTGCAGCAATCACCATTTTATGCTTCTGATCAGCTTCACCTTTCTCATTTCTTGAATCTGATTCTGCCTCATATCCAAAAGAATCACCACTTTGGCACTCAAAAGAAAATCTTAAATACTGCACAACATGTATGCAATTGCTGAGTTTGCTTATTCTAAATCACTTTCATAATTTTTTAACAGAATGTTGAAAGAAACAAAAACTATTTGAACCTGCATTTTGCAATATAGAATTTTAGTTTCAAAACATTCCTTTATGAAATCAATGCTTGAGTTATCATCCTGATATTCATTGAGAAAAGCAAGAATATGCTCTATATATTCACTTAATAAATGACATCTTCAAATAAGAATTTCATCTGGCTATAACAAGTGCAGGATAAACTTTTGTTGCCACCTGAAGTGTCTTTTATTTTCAATTAATTTAAGAATTTTCATTTTTCCAAATGCAAAATAGCTGTTTTTGTTTTGGCTACACAAGTATTTATTTACTTATTCTTGTATTCTTTTATTAATATCATCAACAAAACTGACTTTATAGACCCAGCACTGGCAGGGCAAAATATGGTCTTCAAGTATTTTCAGCAACCTGAAGCATGTAGTCATGTAACATGCAGAATCTAATAACAGACCTTTTACTTTGAAGTATTATTGCATTTCAACATGGCAATTACTCTTTGAGAGGGGGGGAAAGAATTATTACTACTAAAAATTTACTCCTTAAAAAAAAAAAAAAAACACGAGTGTTCTTATGTCTGAATCAATAGTTTCCACTATAAATTAAATCAAAAAACACACCTTCCTTGTTTGTCAGATGTATCACCAGCTGTTACAATGACTAGCTTATCTCTCTGTTTTTTTATCACTTCTTTTTAGAAATATGCATATAATTTAAAACATGTGTTATAATTTGAGATTTATTATCAATACAGCTGGGTGATTTAATTTATGCAATAAATTATTCGACACATTTTCTTGCATACTACACAATTTCTCTTTTTCTATTTTAGCACTTGAAAACTACTGCAAACTGTAACACTTAATACTGTATGGACATGGGATGGGTACGTTTTTCATTTTTAAATAACTAGCACTACTCTTATCTTTCATTAGAGTCCCCTTTTTCTGAATTGTTAAACATTAAATGTTTATACAAAACATTTTTAACTTTTAAACTTTACACAAAACATGTGTCTTTTCTGAACTTTTAAACATAACACAAAACATGTGTGACAGTTAAGAATGAACCCCCTTGTCCAAATTTTTTTTATTCTGTCATTTATTTCCTTTTTATGGCAACCCATATTGATCAAAATTTATTATTACTAAATTCAACTAGGTTTTACAAAAAGAAAATTGCACTTATTCCACAGTCTGAGTTACCTGAGTGTGAAGACTGGCATGGAACAAGAAATGCATACATAGGAGAGGTGGACAGTAGGTACATATAAAAGGGACACTCAGACTCCAAACAATATGCAACAAGCTGCTGAATAGTGAGCATTATGTGAATTAGATGAATCATCTAATTGAAATATTTCCTTTTTACCAATTTTGTTCAAAAAGTTCATAAATAATATTTTGCATGCTAAATTTCATATTTACAGTACAAATTTGTAGATCTGGAATCAACTGGATTTTAGCAATTCTGAATTTTATATCATCAATTTAAATCTAGTAAGAAGACATATTCGTATGAGAACACAGGCTTATAATTTAGGCCACACAGAAAAATGCTAACCCCCATCATCACCACAACATCAATCAATATAGTTTCACTGGCCATGGCGCAATTCCCCAGACAGCAGGTGCTTAGTGTTTGAAACTGAAAATCATATTTACCACACAGTTGTCTCTTCTCCCCCCCCCCGCAGGAGAGAGTATTATATTTTCCATTCCTAGACTCTAAGAGTTGGGGACTTTTTTTTAGGGGGGGGGCTTGCTGTTGGTTTAGATATTGGATAGCTGGGCTTTGGCCTTTGTATTGTATTTGCATCTATTTTGTAAATACAAAAATTATATATTCCTAATTATAACTAAGTTTTGTAATAAAGAAAAATTCTGTTTAACCTGAATCTAATATGCACAAATATACATTAATATGAATGAGAGAAATTATATTATTTGCCACTTTATTATAGTTATTACAGAGTTCATGATAGTGTTTTAAGCTGCATAAAATTTCTTGCAAATTGTTACAAATTACACAATGTTATCAACAGATAAATATTGCATTAAAGAGATACCATGTAGATGCTAACATATGTGACATACAAATATTATTTTTCAATAAAATGTAAAAATTCTGCTCATGTTGAATATCAGTTTAATTTAAGAAACTGTTTGTTTAACTGAACATGATGAACCAAACAAGCTATCAAGCTATAAGTTCCTAACAAGCTATAAGTTCCAGAGCTATCTGGAAGAACTTCTCTAAAGGAAGTTGTCTTGCATTTACTTTACATGTGGAGAAAACCACAAAAACACTGATGCAGCCAGTCTGTTTATTAGATTTCAAATACAGACTGAACTGCTAGTGTTCACTCACCCATTAGTAGGCCACTTTAGAAATTATATTTTTATAAGTAAGAATTGTTATATTAGATTTTAATAAACAGCGAAATATTCTTCTCAATAATTTCAATAAAAATGACAATCAATGCATTAAAACATTCAGAGTCTCTCAGCATTAGGAGAAAACGTATACTCAAATTCTGATTTACAGCTACAATTACAAAAAAACTTGAGTAACTTTTCAATCACATTTAGGCACACAGCAAAAATTTTGCATAATGCTGGTTATGCTACGAAAAGAAGTTCAGAAATTTTTTTAAAATCTTAATATACGAGGCGTATTTGGAAACTAAGTACCGTTTTGAAAAAGAAAAAAAAAATAGTAAAACAATTTTTTCGAATCCAATTTTATTTTTATATGAAAATACATGTCTTAAACTATTTTTCAACATAGTTTCCGCCAATGATCAAACACTTGTCATAGCGGGTGACCAGTTTTTGTATACCATCGTCAAAGAAACTTCCCGCCAGTTTCGATAACCACGACTCCACAGCATTTTTCGTGTCATCGTCAGATCCAAAGCGCTTGCCACCAAGCTCGCGCTTCATGTGCAGGAACAAGTGATAGTCGGACGGCGCCAAGTCCGGGCTGTACGGCGGGTGATCGAACTGCTCCCAATGAAACTGTCGAATTAACGATTGAGTGACACCAGCAGTATGGGGCCGAGCATTGTCATGGAGCAACACAATTCCTTTACTGAGCAGTCCTCTTCATTTGTTTTGAATGGCATGCCTGAGTTTTGTTAAAGTCTCACAATATCGAGCCGCATTAATGGTTTCACCTCTGGGAAGAAATTTAGTAAGCAAAACGCCTTTCCTATCCCAGAAGACAGTGCACATGATTTTTTGTGATAACATTGTCACTTTGAACTTTTGTTTTTTCGGAGAATGAGTGTGTCTCCACTCCATCGATTGTTGTTTCGATTCTGGTGTGAAATGACACACCCAAGTTTCATCATCTGTCACAATTTGGTTTAAAAAGTTTTCTCCCTCATCACTGTACCGCGTGAGAAATGTCAGGGCACTACCAAGTCGCTTTGTTTTGTGAACATCAGTGAGCACTTTTGGAACCCATCGGGAACACAGTTTGCGATAATTCAAGCGGTCAGACACAATTTCGAATAAAACAGTACGTGAAATTTGTCGAAATGCCTCTGAAAGTGTTGTCATTGTGAACATCTGTTCTCATGAATTGCTTCATCAACTTTCCTTACCAAATCATTGGTGACAACAGAAGGCCGACCCCTCCGAGCCTCGGCGTGGACATTTGTTCGACCTGCATTAAACATTCTTACCCACTTTCTCACCATTCCATCACTTATCACGCATTCATCGTAAACTTCTGTCACTTAACGATAAATTTCGGCTGGTTTAACATTCCTCGCGTTCAAAAATTTAATCACGGCACGAATCACACAGTCAGCAGAACTAATTGTCTTAAACATTTTGAATGTGCACAGCAAACTGAAAACACAACACAGAGCAACCAAAATGGCGACAATTGAAAGTCAGTGAACAAGAAAGACTAGTGCGCATGCATGGGACACCTACCACAGCGCTGTGATGGCGCTAGAATGAAACGGTACTTAATTTCCGAATACGCTACATAGTAATGGTCAGCTAAAAGAAGCTGAATCATATTTTTAGATTTTATGCACAAATTTAAGCAAGAGACTTTGATGGTTCTATCTTGTAAATGCATTTACACACTTTGTAAGGTTTTAGTTAAACTAACAAAGTTTTATTTTAATTTAAATCTTTCTATCTCTTCTCATTTTCAACTTCCCGTTAGAAGAAGCGCGCGTTTTCAGCTTATGATAATTTGAAGTGGAGCCAACGACTCTTTAAGCAAGAGGTAGAAACCTCTCAGTGTGAGAGAGCTTTTAGTCTCAGATCATGGTCATTCTATTCGACGTTCGTCTGACCAGCTAGCGGTTAAATTCTAAGCCATAGCGCTTTACGTGATTGCTTATTGAAATAAATCCAAGTGCGTCAGTATTAGTAAATCTTACTATGCACCATTTAGTTAGAGGCCAACCTCACGTATAGCTCTGTGAGCAAAGATTAATTTAATTTCTATTTAGCTTTAGTTTAAATTTATCTGATTGTTCATTTTAGACCCAAGTGTGGTCTTTTACTTTCTGTATCCCTCCCGAGTTGGGAAGTGGTTTGTAAATAATATTGATTTAATAAAAAAGGATTTTAAATCCCTTTCAAGTGCAGTTATTCTCCAACTCAATCACAGAACATAGCTGCATTTAGCTCCCTGTTCCAGATCAGGACTTTAAGCTGTCACGAAGATGTTTTCAAAGAATATGCACCGAACACTCAGTCCTGACAACTTTTTGAATTTTTTTTATAAAATAATGGATGATTTAAAAATATTCCTACTATTATTATGTTTGCTTAATAAGGTTTTGACTATGATGCATTAGCAATGGATTAATTAATCATATTAAGTGAGGTTTCCCTGTACTTTTGTATAATGATTATTTATAAATCATTTTAAGAATGGAACTATGAAGTGGGACTATGTCCCTCCCCCAAGAACACACACATATACACACACACTCAGGGGAAGAAGAAAAAAAAAAAAACTTACTTTAATCCTTGTCCAACATCTCTAAGTACTTCCCGAGGCTGCCAGTGGCTACTACTCAGTCCATGAGTTTCTAAATCTCGAATTCTTTTATTATAAGTTTCTAATTTTTTCTGAAGCTGTGCAATGGCTTGAGCTGACTTTAAGTTCTTTTTCTCAAATACACTTTTAATTCTTTGTAACTGTTGTTTATCAGCATTTGCAGCTAATTTTAAATATTCATTGACATTTTCTGAAGCAAGAGAAATATAACATAATTACAAAACTTATTCAAATAAAAATACTTAAATGTATACAGATCTGGTAATTTAAAACACTAAATTAATAAAACAAAACATTTTGAAACATATAAAATTAACATTTATACAGAAATTGTAAGTAAATTATTACAAAAAAGTTGCTAGATTTACACAAATAAAGGAAGGGATTTTAATTTCTGTTCTTGCACTATATAAATATGATTCAACTTTTTCTCTACTGCAGTGAAATAATCATTAAAATGAATACATTTCATCTAATTCATTTACTTTTCTGACACTTCTATATTGTTCTACTGTACATTTTTCGACAAAATGATTTTAAAGACCATGAAAGACCATTGCAGAAATATATACAAGTTATATACTGAGAAGTCAATTACATTCTTATTATCAAGTAGTTCTTTTTCTTCGTATTTCGGTATACACAAATACAGGTACAAGTGGGCAGGGCACAAGAATTTTACCAGTGGTTGCACAAGTACAGTACCATCACCCCTCTTTTCCTGCTACTAAACCACTCAAAAGGTCTTTCAGCTCACCACTATTTTGAATGGCTTCATGCTACAGAGATACTATACACGTACAAACATCCACGCCATCTTCAGGGTTCGGATCCATGCCCACTAATACATCAGCCAGCGTCACTAACCACTATGATGATCAGAGTGGGTTTTGATATATACAATAGATTTTGACATTGCACTTATATTCCAGTAGGGAATAAATTACTTGAAATCTGAATATTTCAATACAAAGTATTTTAAGGCACAGGTTTTTAACCATTTATTATAACTCTTCATATAACTCACGCACTACAGCATATTTAATTCTGCATAATTGAATACAATCATATTTGAGAATTTTGAATTCTAAAGATGATAATTTTTATGTAAGAAAATATATTATGTATTTCACTATTAAAAAAACCAAGATACATTTTTACAACAGATTATGCTAGTACCACCAGAGGGGTGGTGGTATAGTTAAGTTTTGGAAGTAATATAGCCATTGCCATGTATTATGTTATTGCTTCTAGTTTCATTTGTAAGCGGGGAAAAAAAAATAGTTGAGTTTTGGAGATTTTACAAGTTGACAGATGACCAACTGGGCATTTTCATTACATTTTATTGTTTTACTTCTGTAAAATAAATCAATAAATAAAAAGGAAAAAATAACCCATACCATGCAAGCAAGTTTGATATTTAAGTTCCTCGTGAACTCAAAAAGAAGTTAATTTGATCAGACATATAAAAATCTACAACATGCTTATTAAACATAAGGAAAACAATGCTTTTTAAAGAGGCTGATAATAACTGATAAGATAGTTTACAATAAGATGAGTAAACAGTCTTGTGTTGACATGATGTTTAGTCTCAGGATGCACCTCCCAGGGTTATTAAGGTTTTGCTCTCAGTGTGGTGAGATTATAAAGCTACCATATTTTTTGCTCTCCTTCCAAGGAACCAAAGCACTTTGAATGTATACTTTGGCAACTGGATTATTCATCATACAGAAATATCCAGAACTCTATTAATTGGAAAAGGAATTGCGTTCCATCCAGAAAATGGAAGCCCATTCACAAGTCTGATCACCCATTAAAAAGTACTGGAGCTTGGATGGGACCAAACTCACCTGACTTTGTGCCATCAGATTTTAATAGCCCAAAGACAAGTATTATGGGAGTTCAAAACCTTATGTAGATGGAAATATGCCTCTTCACAGAACTACATACAGTCAAGGATTTCCAACTGCATACTAAAAAACCGTAGAAATTAATACAGTAATCGACTTTTTTTTTTTTAAACTTTGTGAGAAAGCTGCAATTTTTGAACAGCAATTTCATGATAAAACATACAGCTTTGCAATTTTTGGTAAGTTACTGACATGCATTTGTACACGTAGAAACTCCCATTTCCTGTGACAGCCTAGGTGTCATCCAGTAATCTTCCATCAGTTTTCAGTTTTTTTCACTGAACACTGAATGATGGACTTTCCTGGCAGTTCCACAACCCCAACTGTGCAATATATCACTGGGATTTATGGGCTCTATTTTCCAGTACTGTAATTGTGTATACAAGTTATTCCACTAAGTATCGACTCATAACATACTTCTTTGTTACACTATTTTAATCAAAAACCACTGATTGTTAGCATAAACTTTCAGCTGAACTTGAACCATTATTAAGTGTGCCACAACAACAACTACAGACTGAAAGCACGCATCTGTATAGATGACATTTATTAGCAGAATCATGCAGATGCACATACGCATACATGCAAAGGCTAAAGAGATTGTGCCACTAGTTCTAATGATGTTCCCAAGCTTTAACGTTACATATGACAAAACATATCTGCAACAAATCTGATTTATGTTATGACAAAGTACCTAATTTTTATATGAAAAAATTGGGCCTAGAGAGAGTGAAGCATCCTGTGAAAGAAAATTCTGAGGTATTTTAATTACTATTTATAATGTTACGCATTATAAAGTTTTAATTTACTCAATTCAGTGACCAGTTTTTAACACAAAATAGTTTCAGTAACGAGAAACATGTTTTATCAATTTTGAACCCTTCACTATAAAATGCTGAAAACTTAATTTCAAAATCTTCAGGGAAAAATAAATAAATATATTTCTTGTAAATCCTGCCTTTGTGTTTGCAGTCAGTCACTCTGAATGATGGTTATTTGAACAATAATAAGACTTAAATCAAATTAGATCCAGTAACTCTCCATAAGAATAATAAAGACACCATTATTAACTAGACAAATCACAATGATGAGAAAACATTTTCTAATAGATTTATACTTATGAATCAGGATCAAGATCATTTCTTTGCTATACTGCTTAAGCTTCTAAGAGTTATTGCCAAAACAATTTAGGTATGCCCTAGAGCATTTGCATTCATAAAAATCAAAGGGTGATACACCCTGCACATGATAAAAATATTGGGTGACAAAACCAAGGTAAGTACAAGAGACAGGTGCAAAATGAGCTTAGTTGCAATAGAATAAGTTTTTTAAAGGTGCGACAATATATGCATAATCTTTTGAGTTACTAGTATTGAGAAATACTTAAGTTTAAAGTACTCAGACAGTAAGTTAAGTAATGGCGTCTGGGTGGAGCTTCTGTAATCTGTCTGGGTGGAGCTTCTGTTGACTACCAACTGGGTATGAGTAAAACTTTTAAGTTTACATTTTTAGTGTTTAAAATTGATTTATACAGTAATATACTTTTTGAATACGATACAATGATGATAAGACTTGACTAGAAAAATACTAAGATAGGTTAGGTTATTCAGTTATGGCAAAGCACACGAGGGCTATCTGCCTAAGAGGAGGGATGCCTTCGTGGAGGACTTTCTAAGGGAAACTGGCTCGTATACACGTTACACATGGGGAAAACCACGAAAACGCCCATGCAGCCAGCCTGTTCGCGGGATTCGAACCTCGGACCGAACTACCAGTGTTCAGCGTCTTTACCGCTCGGCCGCTGGTGGGCCGAAAAATACTAAGAACTATGTACAAGTTGTGTAAAATTTATGAAAAATAAAAATAGGGAAATTATCCTTCCAGGTTAGAAAGTTTGCTTCTGATCATGTGATGTTTCCAAATTTTCGGTAATAAACGAAGTAAATCAAAATAGTAAGTGATTTTTAAAATTCTTGATTAATATAAAGTAGTGATTTCTTGATTAAATAAATGAAAACAAAGTCCATGTGGCTTTGTCAAATAAAAGTTCTTTTGGCTTTGTAAAATTACACAAAATACGTAGCACTGATAGAGATGAGACAAAGCCCATTTCTGGCTTTGCCAGATAAAAACCAAAGTCCTTGCTTTGTAAGCAAATGGAGATGAAATACACAAAATTATTTACATGATGATAATATTTACATGATGCATAATTACGATGAATAGTTATAACCCCTAGGAATGATTACCATTTTGTATTGTCATGATTCATTCTAGGGCGTTTCACAATGCTTTGTATTCTACAGTTGGGTTATAGTTTGCAAGAGATTCAATTTCACTAGATTCAATAGTTTGCAAGAGATATATTTGGAATTTTTGATTTTTTGTAAAGAAGCTGTGTGAATCCACAAGAATTTGTGTTTAGATTGGTTTGATTTCAAGTTCCTCCTGAATAATGCAATTTCTTACAAACCATGGTGCATTTGTTATTGAGCATAGTACTTTAATTTGGATAATTTCGAGTTTGGCTCTTTCAGTTTTGATTGCAGTTGCCCATGCTGGGACTGCATATAGAAGAACGGGCCTAATAAGTGTTAGGTACAAGGTTCTTTTAACCTGTATATTTAATTTAGATTTTCTGCTGATGAGGCTGTAGATTGCCATGAAGACATTATTAGCTTTATTAGTAATATAATCAATATGATCTTTGAAGGTGAGGCATTTACCAATAATTACTCCTAAATATTTGTAATTATGAATAATTTCAAGCATATGGTACACATAACAGATTATTGTTATAAAATTCTATTGATTTTAAAAATACCATATAATAAAAAGAAGTGATTAAAACTTCAAGTGCTTTAGATGCACAGCATATGCACAAATTAGTATTGCTTCCAGCTACCACATGTAGCATTAACTATTGTTATATGATGGGGGATAATAGACTCTAGATGGCAACTGCAGTCTATGAGACTTCAATTCTTGATAAAGTTCATGCACTGTAGGCACTGATAGTTGTTATGATGGCAGTTTCTTTGCAACACATCAAACATTTTCAAGTGGCAAATCAGGGTTCGTACACATTTCTGCACATGGAAATTAAGTACTTTTAAGGACTTTTAAGGATCATAAATGACAAAAATTAAGGACCCATCAACAAATGGGAACTGAAGAAATTCAATTAAAGATACTAGCTATACTTGAACTTCACTTTTGTGATACCATCCTAAGGCTTATAAAATAGATCCACAAGAAGCCTTATTATTAAACGTAGTTTAATAATCATAATTATAAAACTAATTTGAGAATAAAATCAACTTTATAAAATTTATCAGGTAGCATTAAATATTTTACCCTTACAGTAGTTGGACATGTTTGAAAGAAGAATTAGTGACATTTTATTTACGTTTTACCCACAGTTAGCTTTATGGTGATTTTTTTTAATATCTCATTTTGTCACATACTAGCTCTAAGAAGAATTAATGACATTTTTATTTCGTTTTAACCACAAGTTGCTTTTATGTGATTTTTTTTTAATATCTCATTTTGTCACATACTAGCTCAGTTTAGAGGTTTACTAAATAACAGGTAGATTTTATGTCAAACGGCATAGGTTAAAATGAGAAGTAAAATCAGCATGATTCGTTACAGAAGACTGGCTGTTGTCACCACTTCTGCTTGCCTAGAAAGAGACCTGCTAATCAGAACAAACCTGAAAGCCTGACATAGGCACAGTTAGCAAGTTTTGAAAGTTAGTTGTGCTGTATCTGTCTGATGCAGTTAGTGTCATAACTTAGGGTTATAACTCAGTTAATATAGTTTAAGGTTCCAATTAGCCACTAAAGCACAAGAGGCGATAAGTTGTTTTGTATTATAAGTTTCACAAAATACAAAGACTTCAGTTTTACATTAATTTTTTAATTTTTGTGCTGTATCTTGTGATCGTGGGTAGATTAATGAAATTCAATAAATTACTTTGATATGCAGATAACTTTTAAGGGTGACCAGTTAGTTATAAATAATTAAATTAGCTAGTTAGATACCCTTAGTCATTATAGATTACATGGCCACTATTAAATTTATTTTTTAAAAATATTTCTTAAAAAAGCACACTTAAAATCACAATCAATTAACATGTCACAGTTTACAATACATGTAATTTATGGCATTAATTCTTAAACGATATTAACTACACATTAAAAATTTTGTAGCAACAATACTTAACAAAATAAGTGCGCATCTTTTTAATTTGAAACTTTTCCAGGCATTCTGTCTAATTTATATCAATTTCCTTCTCTTTAAACGATTTTCTAACAATAAGAAATGTGTTTCAATAAGCAAACCAATATTTCCACTATTTTTTGCTTGTTTCATCTGCTAACTTGTCAATCCCTCGACTATGTACCTATGAGGTTTTACTTCATCTGATAAAAATTAAATAGTCCCAAACCCCTGATAGACGTGAAACAAATTATCGCTATGCCTGAAAGTAACTACACAGTCAGATAAAGGTTTAAATAAACCTATTATTTAAAAACACCTTAGAAAAAATGTAACATTAATTTTATACAGAAAACTGATGCATGTTGAGACAAATCCAAAAAGAAAAAAAAAAAAAGAAAAGAAACTCTTACCATTTAAAAAAAAATTAAAACGAATGCATTTTTAATGAATTACATAACTAGTTTGCTTTTGCTAAGAATTGTGCTAAGGTTCAATTTAAGCATTTATTACCTTGCTTATTTTTCAGATTCAAAATGCTGCATAATAAGTCGCCAAAATGGAAAGTAATGCCACTTTATAATATGAGCCCGAAAAATAAAAATGCTTCATTTTCATGTTACTCCTTGAATACAGTTTCAATATATTAGCATTATTTTAATGAAATTGATCAATGTTATAATGCTTTAAAAAAAATATCGTCGGAAAATTTCCAAATTAAAAGTTTTCTATAGAAACTGATCTTAAAATCACCAAAATGTTGATAACTCCCCAAATTTGGAACGGTTTAATAAAGAATTCACAATTCCAAAAGTAAAAAGTTGTTTAAGAGCTCTTCATTAGGAAAAATGAAAGAATTTCGAAATGCTTATGTTTCACCTTCTGCTCATAAACGTGAGTATTCCACCATTTACATTACAAATAGGAACAAATTATAATCCATGAACCTATTCACCCACTCAAAAGATAATTATATTTGTCAATGAATCGCTAAAATTATTTGTCCAAAATGCTAAATCACATTCAAAATGGCAGTGATAAAAACAGACAGAAATTTCAGATGATTAAAATTAAGGACCGCCTGCCGCATTTGGTCGAAATTAAGGACTTTTAAGGACCAAAAACCGATTCCAAAAAACCTAAGGACTTTTAAGGACTCTTAAGGACCGTACGAACCCTGCAAATGCATCAGCCAAAGCAAAAGTGGAATATACTGCTTAACTGAGTAAATTATCAGCTACTGATATAGTAAGTGGCCACATATTTTTCTGTTAGTAGATGCTTCTGCTGAGGCTCTAAAGGCTCTCTAAGGAATGCACAGTAAAAGTTCAAATATGTGGAGTTTGGGAAATGTTAAATGCCTGATACATAACAATTCCAGACAGTTAAGCTTACAACAAGTGAAGTTCATGGCAGAAAAGTCAAATGAATGAAAGATGAAATTTCCAGTTTAAAACTATAAAACAGTCATTTATTTGTTATAAACTTGAATATCAAAAGCCTGCACTTAATTTATGCAAAATTTGGAGGGGTAAAAACATAAAAGTCGATGTTTTTTGGTAGGCCTTAGGCATATGAAAGAGAATATCATATTCAATCATGAAATACCATTAATATAAAAAATTGGTAATGTTGTCAAACTTATATGTGTACTTTTGGCAAACATTTAAAGGAATTGATCGTTCTTTACTTAATTAGATAATGAACATATTCAAATTACAGATACATAAAATTAAATTGCTTGTCATAATTTTTAATACTGAATTATGATCATTTATTTGTTTTCAAATAAAACTGCACAGCATGCCCATTAATGCAGACTTTTCTTGATGTCAGGATTCGGCAATTTTGAAAATACTACACTCCATGCTATTCTGCAGAAAGCAGGTCTTAAATTTAAAAACTTTTTTTTTTTCCAAAATGATAGGAGAAATGGATAAATAGCAGTTAATTTATATGTCCTTTACAAAAACTAAACTGACTGACTGAATCTTAATTGTGTTTACATAAAACCAAGGCAAAGATTTTATGATTGTTGTGATGTCCCACTTAACTATCATGGCACTAAACCACATTGCTTGCAACACTGTCCTATACGTGCCTTACAAAATACACTCCAGCTCCTCAGCTAAAACAGTAATGTGGCCTACATGATCTATATAGGATAGCATTTTCCAAACTGTGTGTCATGACCCTCCAGTGAATCACAAAACTATGTTTGGTGGGTTGTCATATGATCTTGTAAATCTTTCCACAATTTGCAAAAATGTAACGTGAGCTTTAAAATCTTCCTCATGCCATATGGTATTAACATGATGAAAAAAAAAAGCCATGGGCAAAGACACAAATTTGCATTGAGTGATAAGAAATGAAGGGGGGGGACAAGTGTGTTTGCAACAAGCAGATGATATATATAAAAGAATTGTCTTTTTGCACATGATACATCTGTCATGTCACCTTTTGCTCCAGTACATAGCTTCACTCAAGTTTATGTTTCCGTATAATACCTCAGATCTTGCCCAACTAATCAGAAACTCCTTTTTGCTGCAAATGTTTAATTCAATTTGTGTATAAATTAATTTCGAAGTAAGTCACTGTGATTTGTGTTACTCATGCTAATTGTTATTATTATTATTAATTTTTTTGTTTCCTGTATTTGATTGCACCTGTATTACAGATAAGAAGTTAAAGAAAATGCTAGCTGTAGACAAAAATGCACTTTTAAACTCATACTCAAGGAGACCAAAATGAAGAACAGCGGTACAAAAGTATTATTCTGATTACTCAGCATTAGGGCTTTCATGGAATGAACATGAAGATAATCCCAAACCTGATAGTGTTATTTACAATGAAATGCATGCAAACAAAAGCATGCAGCCAAGTAAATTATGTCAGCACATTGACATAAGGCATCCCAATTTAAAAAATCTTTATCTCAAATTTTTCAAAAAGAAAGCTGGGTGTATTGAAAATGTCAAAAACAAAACTTTTGCATTTCAATAGGATCAATGAAAATGCTATGGGAACTTCATATCTGATTAGTTACTGAACTGCAAAAACTAGTAAGCCATATACAGCTTGTGAAACTTCAGTGCTTCCAGCAATAATGGATGCAGTACTAAAAAATAATGTATCATTACTAAGTTATGTTTAGTGAAAACAGTTTAAAAGAAGTTAAAGCACCACCACTTTCAAATGACAAAGCAACTCACAGAATTGATGAAATGTTCTAGCAGTTTGAAAATCAGTTGGTCCAAAGAGTTACTGAAAGCAAATTTTTCTCGCTACAACTGGATTAATTTTTTAATATACAAGACTTGTTCCAGCTAACTCCTTGTTTTCATACCATATATAGGAACAATGAATATCATGACGATATGTTCATTTGAGAACCAATTATTCAAGGAACTTGTGAAGAAACAATCAAGAAACTTGACACTTATGCAAAATCCGAAGATTTGGATTGGATGAAAGGTGCTGGGATATGTACAGATGGTTCACAAGCCGTGTGAGGTAAGAGAAGCAGTGTTGTGATTCAAGTACTTGCAGTTAGCCCAAATGCATCTTTGACTCACTTTTTAACATTGCTGTTAAAATAGTGAATCTAATAAAATTATGATTGTTACAATCCTGCTCATCTGAAAAGCTTAGTGAAGAGATGGGAGTTCAGCCACAAATCACTTCCATGTATGGAAGTACGCTGGCTGTTAAGAAGGAAAGCGTTAACACAACTTGTAGAACTCTGTGAAGAAGTTGCAATGTTTTTAGAAAATAGAAATGAATTAGATAAATCACTGTACAATCTGAAATTTGTTGTAAAGATCTTGTATTTACTAAACATTATAATATAAGGTATTTTCTCCTGCATGCCTTCATGGTGTAGTATTCGCACACTCAGCGCATATTCAAGAGACCCAGGTTCGAGTCACGGAGAGGGTACTGCTCATTTTTCACTTCTCCAGCATAAAAAAATCCTAATGACTCTACAGTGGTGTCTGAACTAAAAGATGGTGGATGATGATTCTTCACCACAAGGATATGGTGACTGAGTTCCTTAATCCCCAGTTAGTTGCTCCTTAAAAGGGAGAGTATATAAGATATTTTCTCCCTCCTTTCTGCATGCCTTTGTGATGTAATGGTAGCATACTCTACACATATTCGAGAGGTCCAGGTTCGAGTCCCAGTGAGGGCATTGCTCATTTTTCATTTCTCCAGCATCAAGAAATCCTAATGACTCTACAATACATTCAGCAAATTTACTGAATTAAATTTATACATACAAGGCATGGAAGGTACAGATATATTTAAGTGCACGACAAAATTCGGGGATTCATCAAAAAACTGCTTTTATGAAAAAATAACCTTGAAGACCACAAATATGAGAGTTTTGAAACATTTCAAGCACTTATAATTGAAAATAATGGGAACATTTCTGATAGCATACTTATCAAGATCTAAAAGCAATTGAATGCTTTGCAAGAAAATTTTAATTTTTCACATTACTGAAAAAATTCCAACAATCTTATTCAATTCTTTCTACAAAAGCTTTGAAGATATTACTCTCTTTTACATCTTCATGCCTTTGTGAAGTTGGATTTTCAGGAATGGGAGGAATTAAAACCAAGTATCTAAACAAGCTGCTTAAACTCTTTGCATCTGAAAGTAACTCAAACTGACCCAGACATCATTCAGGCCATATTAGAAAGATTTTGGGTAAATTATATTTAATAACAAAAAAAAAATTGTTACAAAAGTTCCTTTTTGACCCGTAAAATCTCTTTTTGAAAAAATGTGTGCTGCTTGAAAAAATTCAGTGCACCAAGGATGAAGTGGGTCAATATAGATTTGTTTCTAAAAACAGAGTTCCGATGTTTAAAAGTTTGGAAACACTTGATATAGAGTGTTCCCAAACTTTTAAACATGTGACATGTATTCAAGATATCTAATTTCTCAGATATTGACATGACACAGTTGTAGTGATTCTGTGTGTTATTCCATCCATCCTTGATTCCATATAAGGATGACAGTGATTTTTATCCACGTGAACAGCAATTTTGCAATAAGATAATTCACAGCCAGCAAGTGCTTTCAAAATCAAATATGGACATGTATTAATTTTTGTCTTCTTACATGCAGCATATTTAGAAATTCTATATGAATAAACAGTAAGCAAACATGATTTACATATAATCCCACTTGCTATTCTCTCCTTTCACACTTCTTCAAAAATTGTCATTACTAATACTGCTGATATGTATATATGCTGCTTCCCTAAACAGTAGCAAGTCTTACCATGCTGTATATATAATGTAACCTGTTGGATGCTGCCTTCATAATGTAATTTTAAAGGCTATCTGTTTATAATGTATATGTACTGGTTTTAAAAA
The DNA here is from genome assembly GCA_000611955.2 of Stegodyphus mimosarum. Taxonomy (NCBI): domain Eukaryota; kingdom Metazoa; phylum Arthropoda; class Arachnida; order Araneae; family Eresidae; genus Stegodyphus; species Stegodyphus mimosarum. Next base: position 117,333 of record KK114208.1, on the reverse strand, counting down.
ATAATTAATTAAATTAAAAAGCAGAAGTTTATGTAACAGCAACTCTGTCCATACTTCTCTGCTGCTATTCATAACAATTAAACAAGCTCACACTGGGCTCCAGCATAGCAATTTACACATGACAATATATCAAAATTTAGCTCGGCTACAACAATTAATCCATCTGAAGCTGGGATTTTATCTTTTCTCTAGCAGGAAGACTTCTGCTTATATTGAAAAGTAAGATAAGTAATGAGTTTGGAAGGTGTGGAATACATATTTATTTTAGATAATTTTCATTGTAACCATGTGATAACACAACTTGTGTGTTGTTGCTCTTTCAGAAAATCTAACTGGAAGAGACACATATGAATAAAAAATTTAAAATTAGGCAAAAAGCAACGTTAGACTGGTGCAGATTTTAAATAAAAACTTCAATTTGAAGGGCGATTTGACATACGTTTCTTTCCTTCAGCAGAGATGTTTCAGAATATACTACATGTATAGTTAATATAACAGCCAACAATTAAAAGACTAAACAAAGTTAAAATTTATGGTACTTATGTATTAGCATAACCACCTTCATACAGTTTGGCAAATTTCATGCAAGGGGGGAAATTTGGGGGGGTGTAAAAAATATTTATTACATAGATACAGATTTTACAATTTAACTATTTGTTCCAAAAAGACAATCAATACACTTTTCATAAGTGGGCTTTTGTTTCATTTGTTCTAGTCGAAATTTCATGGTGACTGCTTTGAGAAGAGACATGAAGCATTGTAAAGTTTTCCCAACTTTCTCCCAATGCTGGCAAATTCCACAAACATATATTTTAAAATCAAGTTTAAGGCAAAAAATAATCATGATTTTTCCATTAAAACTGTTGGAGTTTGAAATACAATGGTGGCAACAACAAAAACAAAATGCACATCAGTATGGTGAGGTTGAGTGTTAAAACTGAAGAACTGTCTTGCATATGGTTGCCTGAAGAATTGTTATGTGTGTTGTTGCCAAAGTTGGACACATTCTAAAACTTTGGTGATTTTTACTACGGTGATAGCTATGACATGTAAGTGCAAAATTTATTCCAATACTTATTTAAAAAATATCTAAGCTATAAACTATGTTCCTAATCCATTAATTAGTGTCTTCGTTTTATTTAAAGGTAAAGTAAAAACAAAAGTAATTTTATGATGGTAAAAAGGTGATACAAGGAATAAAATATTCACATAAAAATATAATTTATTTCTACGACATTTCCTAAAGCAGACTTTTTTCCATTTTTACTTAGTTTAATACTAATTTTTACACAATTTTTCTACGACTGACAAATTACATAAATTTTACCTCCAAACCACACATGGTGTTTTATCAGATTTAAATGAATTAAGCAGCAATAATAAATTACGAATCTGTCTTTAATACCATCTCTTGCAGTTTGTCCTTCTTTAATCAGTTCTTTAGTGCGAGCAATTTTCTGATATGTTTGTTCTATGGCAGCTCTTGTTCTTTGATAATCTGGAGTAGAGCCTCCTTCGAGACTGTCCTGAAGTAGCAAATGACTAGTAGTGGACTCATTACCACTTCCATTTGGACGCCAAATAGGAACCTCCTACATGTAAATAAACCACTAGTAAATCAAATACGAACCTCCTACATATAAATAAAGCATTACTAACTTTTATGTTACAGATATAACAATCCATAAAATTATTGCTCTGTGAACATTAGTTTAAGAAGGCAATCACAAAAAATGATATATTGGCTTGTCTCGATATATGGTACACTACGTGGGAGGGGGGCAAGAAAAGAAAGAACGGTTAATTCTATATCTACTGTTTTAGATAAATGGTTTAAAAATTTAAATTGCATTTTTCATGCCTACAATGACTTAGGATATATACAGGGTGTACAGATAAAGAACAACTCACCTGCCCAATATCAAAGTGTTTACTACAATATGGTTTATATACTAGTTGGGAAGAGCTCAGAAAGCTTTATTCATTGGAAAGACTTTGCAGGGTGGAACTGACCTCTTTTAGATTTCTTTTTGCTGTAACTCAGATATTAGACCCTTTACATTTCATTTTGTTGGATATATGAAGAAAAAATGTATCAAATGCCTGTTATCAATGTTGCAGCTTTGTATGCTTGAATTATGGAGATGACACGGCTATGGTTATGCCAGTAATGCTTTTGAATAAGCGGAACGAGATAGGGCCCAAATTAGGGCCAATAGGGTATACTAAAATTTTATGAGCAATTCTTTCCACTTACATAAACCATAATGCATTTTCATATAAAAAAATCCTTCTTTTTCATCACTTTATTCCCAGACACTATGATTTTTGCACAAAAGTTGATTTTTTCCCAAATAAAATAATAATAATAATAAAAAAAAATCCGACTATGATATTATTCCATCATAAACTGCCACATTAAACTTTTGAAATTTCTTAACAAATTTATTATTCAAGACACAGTTTTTCACTTTACAGTTTGTGCATGATGCCTGTGACAAATATTTATTGCAAATTAAATGGCAAGAACTCCTAATTTGTTGGAGACTTGTATTATTGAAACAATATCACTGTCTTTCAGGTACTAAAAAACTGAAAAATGTCACTATATGAATATTAATCACACATCATTACATATTAAACCATTAAATTTAATGTAAACAATGAAAAAATTATTAAGTTAATGATGCAGAATACTGTGCAATAACTATCATGGTTAGATCTTCACAAAGCTCACAAATTAAAGAGCTTAACATTTTTTTTAATTGCTAATTGTCTATCAGTTAAAGCAGATGAAATTTCATTTTTTATATAACTGACTTTACTGAATTAAGATTGTTTTCTTTACTGAAACTTTTTGTGCAGATAAATACCTTAATGAAATATACCATTAAAAAAAATCAGCACTGTACCATGAAAGAAAATGTAACGTTACAAAGAAAAATATATCACTTGCCAATTCTGCAACTTCATCTGTAGTAGTCTGCTCTTCTGTTGAACTTGATGCCAAAGGCCAACAGTTTAAATAAGAAGTGGATGGTGTATTTCCTCCTGAGCCTCCATAAGTTGGTGTCAAAACAGAAAGTGCAGTTGAGGACTGAGTTGTTAAATGCTTAGGAGTGTTGTTTCCATTGCTGAGTACCCCACTCTTTCGAGGGATAACTGGGCTTTTGCGTTTCATTTTTAAAAAGCATACTAACAAGGGGAAAAAAGTATATTACCAGAAACCAAGTAAACTACATGCAAATCTAAGAATAAAAACACACAGTGTTGCATGCATTAATCAACACAACATGTTGCATTCATTAATCATTTAGAAATCAAATTCAGTTCCAGTTTAGAATTTTACTAGTTCTGCTCCCCCCCCCCGAATTTTTTAGTTATTATTATCTATTTAAAAGTAATATTTATATACTTCCAAAAGTTTCTGCCCATGTATACTTCTAAGAGGAATACAGAAAATTGTAGTAGTTTATTTTTTAATATAAGCTCCTAATATTTTGAAACACTTTTCACACTGTTTAATGAGCAACTCCATGACCCTGAAAAATCATCTGAAGATTTGCTCTCAAAATATTCCATTAACTGCTCTTTTCATGCCCTCACCATCCTTATTAAATCTTTTTCCATGAAGGTAAAATTTCACTTTGGAGAACAGATAATAACCACTTACTACTAAATCTGAGCTACATGGAGTGTGTCTTTCATTAAAGTGTCTCATTAAATTTATTAATCTTTCATTAAATTTCTTGACAGTCCTAAAAAATAGTAGCCATAACCTTTTCATTGATTGCTTTTCTTGGTGGTTTCACCCAGTTTTCTTTATTTCATTATTCCCTCTTTGATGCTGATTCATAGCATAGGACAAATGCTTTGATATCAGTTATTACTGTCTGTAAAAATTTCTCTTATTTGCATTATAAAACCACAATAACTGTTTCCAGCAAATGCCCCATTACAGTTTTTGCATCACATAAAAAATGGTTGTTTTAGATACATGCAATCTTGATACTATTTTCCTGACATTTGTTAAATTACATAAAATTTGCGGGGTTAACTATTAATTTTTAAAATTTAAACTTTATCCTCAACCCATCTTAGTGCCGTGACAAAACTAAAACTAAAATAAAACTACTAAAATGAATTAGTTAGAATGCTAAGGAAGGAACTGGTTGATTGGACTAGACTCAAATAATATTAAATATAACTTTTCTTAAATCACTTAACTGACACAAAGCAAAGCAAAAGTCATCTTAATAAGACTTAACATAAAAACACAAAGGGAATAAATTCTTCTCTGATACTCGGTAGAACTGAATACTATCTCATCTAAAACTTTTTTAAAATATCACTCATTTCTAAAATTAACTCAAGAATACCAAGTTCACATTCATTAAATAGCAAAACCTCATAAGCACCAGAGAAGAAATATTCAAACACCAATCAATCAGTTCCACTATGAAAATCAAGCAGTAGTTCTAACTTGCCTGGCACCTAAAACAAACATTTAAATATTCAATAAAAATGTGGTTAGTACATATTTGCTAAAATCAGGGCACGTTGTGAGTACCCTAAAATGCATCAACATTTTTCAATAACCCCGATAAAATCTCCATGTTTTCTTAAAAGCCTCCCGGCTCAAACAAATGGAGTGATTGAACAGACCAACGACGTATCACACAAAAAAAACAAATGCAAGTAATAACATAAAATCAAACTCATTTATTAGTATCTAGGAAAAATTTATGGAAGAGCTGGCCAGACTACCCTTACAAACAAATGCAATTAACATTCTACATTAAATTTCTCCAAGAGTCATTTATCAAGATTTTTGAATTTTAACATAACAACGATTACTTAAAATAACTGGAACATTAAATGAATTATTCAAACTGAATTCTCACACAAAATAATATAGAAATTACCATTAACATAAATTTCGTATTTTTGACAATAACTTTAAATTCTAAATAAGGCACAAACAATCCTTTTCTTTTTTTTTTTTTTAATTTTCAAATAAATTTTTCTCTTTCTCCCCAAATTAAGCAAGATTAGTTTAAATAAAACTACTTAAAAAATGCTATAATCTTACGAATAAAACATTAAGTAACTCACAGTTGGTCGACAAGTACCCATCAAACCATGCTGCAAATCGGAGACAACTTAAGCACTTCATAATTAGCTGAAGATTAAGTCCTTTGAACTGGTCCTAGGTGATCAGTTCCAAAAAAAAAATGACCTCTTGTAGAACCCCAATGAAGAAGATTGGCAATCAAATATTCTGAAGTATTAAAGTTGAAGGAGAAACTAAGGTAATAAACAAGATGACACTCAGGTGCTTCGGCTGTCAGCGACAACGGAAATTTTCGAGCGAAGACAGATGTTGAATTTTTTTTTGCTTCTCACGAATGGAACGCTTCTGTTTGGTACGAGCCATTTCACTTCCGTTTACGGGAAAAACCGCTTCGAACTCGGAAGAGTTCGCTCTGAGTTCCCTTTCTCACATAAATTTCAGGAAAAATTCTCCATTATTCACATCTTCGACTTGAATAGGTCTATCATGCCACATCACGAGCCACCCGCCGGGGTACAGCCGCAAGGCTAAAGGGCCTCTCTGCTAATTCTTTTCTCTGTATCAAAACTTATCTCTTAAATTCCGGCGAACACAGCCGCAGCATCGCAAATCTCTTCAGCTAAAAGCCGAGTACGTCCGCAGAACGCAAGCCACCGCCAGGGTAAGCTTGGCCTCAGGGCCCAAGGCTCTCTCTGCTAATTCTCTTCTCTGTATCAAACTCAAAATCTCTCTCCAAAAACTCCAGACTCTAGATTGACTTCAAAACTCGCGCAACAACTGAGGAAAACTCGGTTTCTCCTCCCACTCACAATTACAGGTCCAAAAGTTACACATAAAATTAAATTCTTGCCAATCCAAGACTTTTCAATATAATTTAACAGGACAAATTCAAACTCACAAACGAATGAAATTAAGTCATTGTTTACAGTAGCACCTGCGAAAACTGGAAACTAAAAATTCTACCCCCCCGGCTAACAAGCGAAAAATCTAAGAAACAACAAAAAACTGCCCCTTCAAGGTCCAATTTACAACTTTTCCCTTTTTTCCAAAACTATAAGCAAAGCAACATTAACACAGCCAAAACGTAAGTGAAATAGCAGGGAGCCTATTACGATGTCCACCTTTACACCTCCAAAACAAAGACCAGGGAAAGAACTATATACTGCCCTCAATTGCAACTGTCATCTTAAAAGGCTATTCCCACAGATGTTACATACGTTAAAAGACGCTCCCCTTCCTGCGTTAGAAAATTGAACCTTGAAGGAAAAACAATTGCCTAAAGATTTTAAGTACACCCTTTACAAATATATATAGATTCATTACGCTTTTCACAATTTCAAATTTAAAACAAAAATCAAATACACATACAAATAAAATACTTAAATAATTACTTCAATGATTAAAAACACTTAAATTTTGCGACACAGAATTCGCGACACAACACATTCATTTTCCTGTTTATACTCCTGAACATAAGCAATAATTTATGATGTCAATGTCTAATTGTCAACCTTACCAAGAATCATCTTCTGTAGATTCTAAAGCCCATACAAATTTGTTCTACTAGTTCCTTTTTTTTCCAATCATGAACAAAACGAATTTTACACAATAACCTTGCACTGTTTCATTTCTTTGGAGATAAAGCCTTCTTTAGTAAAAAATTTAATCACAGAATGATTCGACTTTAAACACTATAGTACAAACTTGCACATTATTTCATTCAATAAACAGTAAAAAAAAAAGAAAGAAAGAAATGACTTCACTAATGAAGCTTATTTAATCCTAACTACTTAACTAATTTAAACTTAATTAAAACAAAATTCAATCATTGTCTTTGTGTATCTGCAAGATGAATTTCTTGCCAATAAAACCAAATTCAATCATTGTCTTTGTGTATCTGCAAGATGAATTTCTTGCCAAACTACTTTTTATAGGCAACGCAGGATACTTTTGGATCTATCTACATATAAACATACATTTTAAAAATATCCATTTGAGAATATTAAAATCTATCACAGAGATTCTTTCACTAATAAATTTGCTTGCAATGCACGTTCAAAAATCTAATATCTAAAATTTAGTAAAGTAATTATTGAGTATGATTTTAAAATTTTAATATTAATCATCTTTAATTTTAGAGATTTCCATATTTGGAAATTTAAAAGAAATTAGAAGTTCTGAAAATAAGTATTTACTACAAATAAAAAAAATGATGACACATTATTTTTTTATTTTAAAAATAATTTTCAATTTCAGCTCTGCAACGGTTAATGGATTAAACTTGTTACTATATCTATCCTAAATAATTTAAATAATTATTCCAAAGGGACTTTGTCCCTGAAGGACTATTGTTTTTGTTTTGCGATTTCGTGTCAGAAACATTAAATGTCGGTTCCCTTTTCAAACTGCAGCCCTGTATTATATTTAAAGAAATTAAATAATGAAGAACGTACATAAATGTATGTATGCTTCTCGCATTGTGATAAAACAATGGTACCTAGAATCGAATTTTGAATGGCATAATCCTGTTATGAATATGGGCATCCGGAAGCCCAAATTTGAAATTTGTTTTATTATCGATTTCCAAATTTGTAAAACTTTAACGAATTTTTAAATTAACAAACTCAAGGATTTCAAATCGAGCAATGGTAATGTTGTACAGAAAAAACATTTTTATCTCCAGCATGTGAGATTGTGTATAGGAAATTCTAAAGATATGCTCAGTTTAAAATTATTTTGTGATATTGGTCTTTAACTGAATTTTATGGTTTAAGTGCGAAGAACATGATATTTAATAAATAAAGGTAACACATAAAATGTTAAAAAAAATGCTCCTTTGAATGTAATTTAAAATCTGAAACATTTGAGATGGATTTCAAATGGATTATTTAAAAAATTTATAAGCATTTTTATACTAACAGCAGAAAAATTAAACAGGTAATTATTAAAGCAGCACTGCACTTAGTTGACAAAACTGGCAAATGTAACTGTCTTATCTGTAATATGCTAATTCTAAGTGTCATCAAAAGCTGATATGTGGTGGTTGCTTTAACAAGGAAGTCTTTTAAAATACTCTGATGATTTGCAGGTACTGATTATAAAATAATACTTACATAAGACTGCATGATTTAAGTCTGTCAGCTGCTCTGAAAAATAATTCTTTTCATTTACACAGAAGAAAATTTGTTTCCTTTCAATAGTATTGCTCCTAATTAATCAAAGACAGATTTGATAATCCATTCAATGAATTTCTGTAATAGTCTTAGCTCATGAGCCTTCAGATATGAGGTGTGGGGGGGGACAGAAAAGAAAATTCATTTACAGAAATGATTTAGGAATACAAGGAACTGATGAATTAAATTCTACAAACTATTAAAAAATTGACACATGAATAGAAACTGTAATTTTTTTATCTTCACTTTTAGCAAATAACATAAAAGAGGAAAATAAGACATCAAATTTTGCTAACATTCTGTAAACAGTTTTAACAAATATACTTATCATAGCTAAAGAATTCCAGTGTTGTCTTTTACATATATAGGTTATTATACATTTTAAGCTTTATACTTGTAGTGAATAATATGTCATATGAAAAGATCCACATTTCTTTTTCAAACTAGTTATAAAACTTTAGAACTAGTTATAAAATATATTATTCTAGTCAAAAGTTTCTCATTATTTTTACTTTTCTCAAGTAATTTTTAAAATAAGGTTGTTTGCAAGTTATAAATGACCCAATTAATATATATTAATTTTGAAGTCAAGCAACAAAAATCCGCGTCACATTTGTAAATTTTCACAGGACTAGTTTTGATACTTTTCTGTGAAAATTTGCAAATATAAGGGTAATTTTTGTTGCTTGACTTCAAAATTAATAATTGTTCAACATGTTATTCTACCTAAATTAATATATACTTAATCATAAATTTCTCATACATAGTTAAGTGAATAAATAATACAGAGAGTTAGGACAGAACAGTAACTGGGACATGTAATATAGAACACTAAAAAAGTACTAGAGCAATCAATTTACTGATTTTTCTTCAAACCCCTTAACAATGTTTTAGAAACCTCTGTATCACCCCATTTGGATACTTATTGCTGTTTTTTTTTTGCTTTACTATGTAATGCCTTTTATTTATCATTTCATCATCAGTAATCTCTCTCTCTTTTTTTTTTTTTTTTTTTTTTTTTTTTTTTTTTTTTTTTTTTAGGTGTATGAAATTGAAAAGCAAATATTAACAACCCAAGAAAATCAAGAGTTAACACTACATATTTATTTTAACAAACTGACTTCGAAGATAAGGCACAACCTCTAACCAATAGAATCAAAGTTTAATGTTCTAACATTCATCCCATCCTCTCCAGTATCATCCCAATCATTATCGTATTATTAATATTACTTTATCTTTTTCTCTCATAAGCCTCTGCCAATCAGCAAGATATTAATATAGATTTCAATCTGCATTATTAATAATGAATTTCTCCTACCCTTTTATCTGTATTTTTTAGTTGGATATTCCTATCTACTTACTGTATGTTTAAATTTAAACAAACAAAACAAAATTATTCAGGGTTGGGCTTAAAGCTTGCCAAGGGCAGAAACTAATATTAAAACATTGCATTAATTAATAATAATAATATCATGTTTTAAATGTTTTTTTAAAATTAATATTTTACAATTTAAAAAAAAATCCACATACAGTTTAATTTTCTTTTATCCAATATGCAATTCTAGTAATGAAATGTTAATAACTAACTTTTAATATTAAAGATAAAACAAATAATAAAAAAATTAACTTATTTCTCTATTTGACATATTCTTTTAAATGCTGTAATCAGATAACTCATGAAGCCAATGAAACACAACAGACCACCAATCAAAAGCAAGTCTTACTGCTTGAAAAGTTTTCATGTTTAAGGAGTCATATTAAGAAAAAGAAAATTTGAATGCAATTTTTAAAACCATTTGTTGTTATTATGCCTAGAAGTAGTTAAGTAGACCCAGTGCAAGTTCTTTTTTTTTTTTCTGAACAAAGTTAATAAAACGGTTATGGTAGAATGTATCAACTTGAGAACAACTGTCCATATTAAAAACTACAAAATGAAAAAGCCCCAAAATAAGTGAAATGGTGACATTACTAAGAATAAGCCACTAACAGATCCACTTTCTAACAAGAAAGCAGTTACTTGCAATAGAACTTTGATTCCCTTGAAAAGAAATAATAATAAAAAAAGACTAGATTTTGGAATTATTAAAAAATGGTAAAGGGTACTACTGCTATCTGCCTAAGGAGAGGGATAGCTACATGGAGGATTTCCTAAGATAAGATTTTTAATTCACATTAAAATCACACATGAAAAAATGGCATGACCAGCCCATTTGTTGGGATTTGAACCTAAGCTGACCTATGTTCAGCAGTCCTATTCTGTGGGACTCTAACACAGTAGATCAGTATAAGCATTCCTGTAATTAAAACAACTGCAAAGAATAAAAAGATCTTTATGTAATAATAGCACTTTCACAGTTGCGATATTGCCTTCTCTGACAGGATACCACCATCCTTTACATATATGATTAGTTAATTAAGTTCTACATCCTCTGCTGGGAAATAACTGACTGAAAACCTGTTACACCAAGTATGCAATGAATTGAAGTTTGAGAATAAACAAAAAGTCTGATTGAAAGAGGACCAATATCCTCTGAAACCTCTGTAAAATCACAGCCTACAATTACAGACCATTTTGGTCTGTTAAGAAAGCTGATGAAGCTAAGTTCAATACTGCTGCTTATTTATGCTCTCAGAAATACTAGTCACTTCCAGAAGTCATAAACAGTGAGAAGGTATCAATATACATAGTTCTAATGTATTCAAATTAGTTTTTTACACAATATTTATGCTCTTTTATATTTAATATTGATGCAATATTAATGTTGCCTATTTATAATATGTATGAAAATAAAATTTTTAATAAATTATCACATGACTCATTGCAACAATAATATAAATTAACTTTTTAGGATTATTTCTAGACACTAGTTAAGTATTTTTATGTTGAAAGAAACCGTATATGTTTAATATTTGCACAACAAATATTAAAATATATATCTGTTATTTTATCTATTAGAGTGATATTGATAAAAATTGAATTTATAAATATACATCGGGATAAATCTCATTATTCACTAATTCTTCACACCGCCTTTTAATCTTACTTAATTTTAAAGCAATTTTTTAAATCTATAATATTTATTATTTTCTATCTCTAAGCATGCATTGTATTATTAGGTCACAAACTTATGTAGAAATTCAAAGTTTCAAGTCTTAATGCAAAAATGTAAACCACAAAAGAAAAAGTGGTTAAATAAAAAAAAAATAAATAAACTATATTATCAATTAATCTATATTTTTAGAATTTACAGAAAGCTAGTTTTTTTAGCTAAGCAATCACATACATAGCATATTTCATAATTTAATCCAGTTACAATAAATTAACGTACATAAAATCTTGTGCCCTACTGAAAACAGTTTTCCTAAAATTTCAAACTACCGCGAAGAATACACATTAAACTTACCACTTACACAAATGAACGTATAATTTCGGATACTGTGTGTTATTAATTTCACATTCTTGTCGAGAATCCTTACATCAAAAAACTAAATTATCTATGGAATTACATGAATAGGAACTATGAACAGGAAAATACAACATAATACTCATTTAATAATGCTGTAAGAATGTCAGATTGACAGTGTAAACTTTTTAGTACATAGTAATATCAGTAAATTAATTATTTATACTAAGTATCATAGTAACTAGATTTACAGCATAAAAACACCTTAAAGACTATGTCTCATAACCATCAACAATCATCCCGTGTAGTTCTAAACAAACAACTTCCGAGTAAGAACTGACAGGTGAAGGATGTGAGGGTGAGTAAGCTATCTAATAATAACTTAACAAATGTTTAAAAATAGAATGACAAAAATTAAAACGTTTCTGTAATATGTTTTTAAATTTGTAAATTTAAAAGAAATTTTCTGTTGGAAATAAACCGCATAATTAAAAAAAAAAATATTTTTGTATACATGCCTTTTGGAGAATGTACTCTCCCATGAATTAGAAGAGGAATACAAGAGATTAATGACGATTGCTCACTTTATTTGTTAAATTTCGTACAAATTTTTTTTAGCAGCAACCGAGTCTCTTCGAGAATATTTTTAAGAAATCATAAGAAGACAGACACAGCGATGTGCCTTTACATTTTGTTTCCATGTTTCCACATCCCATCCTCGTCGCCAATTCCGAGCTGAGCTTCCGAGCGTGTAGGACGCTTTTCAGTTTTCCTGCTCACTTGCTTAAGTTCTGACCAGTACCGTAGGCGGTCAGTGATTTCACTGTCTATTCTCTGATTTGTTTCTAAACCTATCCGGACTCCTTGGAGTCTCTAAGCTAACCATGTCCTTTTTTAGGACAGCAGCAACTGAGGATGATTATACCGAACCGTCGGACTCTGAACAATCCACGTATTCACTACCTAACGTACCAAGAAGAGATGACTTTCTGAAAGACTCACGGACTAAGAGAAAAGGAAATAGAATTACGGATGAAACGGGAAAAAAGTCAAAAACAAAGGAAAATGAACCAAGTAATAAAAGACGGGATAATGCTTGTCAAGAAGAAAAAACTATGGTAAAGGAAGATGAAAATATCTCGAAGCAGCTACAACTATGTTATGACCTAAGTGCAGCAAAGACGGAAGAAGAACGAGAGGCTTTGATAAAGAAATACATGGAAGAAACGAAATGCATAGCTAAACCGAAACCTGCACAGACAGTTAAGGAAGGACCCTGGATTGCTCCCAAGAAAGTTGCGAAGATAGCAGAAACCCAGGCACCTATGGAAATTGTAAATGAAAACAGATTTCAGATACTACAGCAGCTTGTAGAACCGACGACTGAAGGAGGAGCCAGTCAAGAGACCCCGCCCCCACCTATTGTCTTCGATAGTAGAACAGTTGATTGGATGGAAATAGACGAACATCTTCAACTCCGCTGTGTTGAGCCCTACGAATGCAAAATGAAAGCTCAGGCAATCTTCATGTATACAAAAAATCTAAAAGACTACAGCTTAATCAGTCAATATCTGATAGAACAGAACATCCCTCATCATACGTATAAATATGAATGTGAAAAACCGATAAAAGCGATCTTGAAAAATATACCGGCATCGTTCACGGAAGAAGCAATAATCCAGGAACTTAACAGAAGAAAATTCCCAGTTACTAAAGTCAGGCAATTCACTAAAAAACAAAAAGGACAGGCCATAAAGATTCCGATTTATCTGCTCGAGTTAACAAGAAACAAAGATGGCAATCAAATATTCAATCTCAATAATTTATTCAGCTTCCCAGCAGTCATCGAAAAATTTAGTCCAAGAAAGCGACCCATTCAATGCTTCAGATGTCAGCAGTACGGACATTCTCAATCTTGCTGTAACAATCCTACACGGTGTGTAAAATGCGGACTACCTCATAGGAGTAATGAATGCAACATGAAACCTGAGGATAAACCCAAGTGTATTTTCTGTGGAGAAAATCATGTGAGCAGTTATAGGGGCTGCAAAGAATACCAGAGAAAATTCGAAAAGAAAAAATTACAACAACAACAGAATACTCCCATCCTTAATGAAGCTAATTTTCCATCCTTAATGAAGGCAACAGTCACAAGAAACCAGCCACAAGTACTATACAGTGACAAACTAAAAAGCACCATTAACCCACCGCCAGAACAAATTCAAGACGCACTCTCCTGGATGAAAGACGAAAAAATCAACAGGTTCCTGAGCTCAATCATAGCCCTTATTGGGAAAATCAAAAAGGCAAGCACCCCTGCTGAAAAGTTACAATTCGGATTTGAAGCTGCGATGACACTTATAAATTTTGCAGAAGATGAAGCATGAAGACACTTCTCTAGATGTGCGACTACCTCTGACCAATAGGACTTCAGGAAAGAAATAGCTTTCAACCAACTCTACGATAGCTACGAAATCGAATTTATACTCATGCAAGTTCTTGCTGCTCTACCTCCATTATTTCTACTTATTCCTCGCTTCTTTATTTTACTACTTTCCTCATGTTGCTAGATTATGTATGAATTTATCGGTGTACTTATGCTATGCTCATTTCACGCTATGTATACCCTCCACGATAGTTCTACTCAGGTTGGGCTGGGCCCAGGTACCTGTTTGTCGTGACTTCGTCACTCCCCTTCCTCGTCGCCATATGAAAGGGTGGAGACTTCAGAGTGGGCAACACCAGTTGTACCAATCGTTAAATCTGATGGTTCCATTAGGCTTTGTGCTGATTATTCTGTGACACTGAATCCAAATTTGGAAGTGCCACAGCATCCATTACCAAAACTCGAAGGAATATTTTCATACCTTAATGGAGGTAAACATTTCTCGAAACTTGATTTCAGTCACGCTTATCTACAAATGAAGGTGCATCCGGAAAGCCAACGATTATTAACAATAAACACGCATAAGGGGTTGTATATCTGTAAACGCTTAATGTATGAATGACATGCTGGCCCGGCTATTTGGTAACGTTATGTTGAGGGATTATTTCAGGGGATTGAAGGAATTAAAATTTTTATGGATGATGCTCGAGTGACAGGACCAGACGATCAGTCTCATTTAAAAGCATTGGCAATATTTTTCAAAACTGCAAGAAGCACGGTCTAAAATTGAATGTAACTAAAAGTAAATTTTTCAAAATGAGATTAAATTTTTTGGGCATGAAAATTGATGCCAAGGGATTGCATAAAAGAGATGAAAAGATTTTGGCAATTGCTAATGCCCCTACACCTAAAGGTGTCCAAGACATCAAAAGCTTTTTGGGGTTAGAGAATTTTTATGGCAAATTTTGCCCTAATTTGGCAACCTTGGCACATCCCTTAATTTATTTTTTAAAAAAAATGTTAAATGGAATTGGTCAAAAACCTGGCAAATCTCTTTTTAATATATAAAAAAAAAGAAATTTGTTCAGACAGAGTTTTAACGCATTATGATCTCTACTGATGAATCTCCGGTAGGTCTTGGGGCAGTGCTCTCGCATGTTTTGTCCGATGGAACGGAAAGGGCTATAGCCTTCGCATCGAGGACACTGATTACCACAGAGCAGAAATACGCCCAAATCGATAAAGAAGTACTGTCAATTGTTTGGGTTGTCAAAAAGTTTTATATATATCTAAAGGGAAGACGATTTTCTCTGGTCACAGATCATAAACCTTTAGTGGCTATTTTCAAGTCGAAAAGAGGGCTTCTTATCCTCACAGCCAACCGACGTTTACATTATGCACTGATATTGCAGGCATATCAGTTTGATATTGTGTATCGAAATATCAAAGAACATGGTAATGCTGACTGCTTGTCGCGCCTAAGTATTCCAACTCTCCCAAATTGAAACTCTTCCTGTAACAGCTAGAGAGATAGCTCGGGAAACACGAGCTGATGAAGAATTAAGTATTCTTTATATGAAATTAAAATCTGGAGAAAGTTTGGAAGGTAGGGAGGAAGAGTACATCTCACAAGATGACTGTATAATGAATGGTCAGAGGGTAGTTGTTCCGAAAAAGCTCCGAGTTAAAATTCTCGAAGAGTTACACCAAGGACATTTAGCAATCGTTAAAATGAAGGCAATCGCCCGATCCTACGTCTTTTGGAAGGGAATTGATCATGATATTGAAGAAGCTTCTAAAAACTGTGTTGATTGTATTAAGTTTAAATCAGATCCAGTAAGGACAAAGGTCCCTCACTGGGAATGTCCAAGTGCGCCTTGGGAACGTATTCACATAGATTTTGCTGGCCCTATTTTTCAACGAATGTTCTTGATTATCGTTGACGCATATTCTAAACGGCTAGAAGTGTATCCTTTAAAGTCAACAAATTCCTTTCAGACAGTTGAATGTTTGAGAGACTTTTCTTCAAGATACGGACTGCCTTTTGTAGTAGTGAGGGACAATGGTCCTCAGTTCACATCAGGCTAATTTGAAACTTTTATGAGAAATAACGGAATTAAACACAAAACGTTTGCCCCATTTAAACCGGCAAGTAACGGGCACGCAGAGCGGTACGTTTACGCCGTTAAACAAGCTTTACGTGCAATGCAAGGTTATCCAGGAAATATTAAGTAAAAACTTGCCATATTCCTAATGAATTATAGGAAGGCACCGAATATGACAAGTCCTGCAATGTTATTCTTAAAAAGAGAAATTAGAACTCGGATTGATTTAGTTGTTCCAAATCTTAGACGAAGAGTAGAAGAACGCATCCGAAGGGATACTTACGATTTCAAAGACAGAACTTTTGAGATCAGAGAAAAAGTTGCCATTTGGGATTATAGATCGGCAAATTCTCGCTGGAGAATTGGCACAGTGACAAATAAAGATGGAACGCTGCATTATACCATTGATGTTCAAGGAACTTCACTGCGCCGGCACGTCGATCAAATCAGATCGGTAGGGAGCGAGGTTGCGTCTGCATCGGTAATCTATAAACCTCGTGTGGTTACTACTTCAGATGTCAACGTGAAGCCACGGGCTCTGGACAAGAACATCAAACAAAGAAGTGAAGCTGTGCAAACTTCAGCCGGACTTGAAACATCGTCAGTTCCGAGGAAAACTGTAACAGTTATTCCAGTAAATCCTGATAAAGACTTGCAGCAGCCTCAGCCAGAACTTAGACGATCTTCGCGCATCTGTAAAGCTCCCCAGAGATTGAATCTCTAAATAAGTGGGGAGGGATGTAGCATCTGACTTCAAGAGTATCAGTACTCTTATATCCGGACAACGTCTGGATACGAGACTAGGTGTAATGTAAAAACTGCGTAAAGGCGCATCGCTATGTCTGTCTTAGTAGTTAGAAATAAATGTTAGTGTTGTTAATTAGTCCGTTCTCATTGCATCCTGCACTTAGCTGAACCCACACTGAAAAGATACAACACTTTCTTTTTAATTTATAAGTTAATTCGTTTTAACGAAATAGCCAGTTCTTTACACTTTTGTTGCACTGGGTGTTCTTAACTATCAAGGTCCATAGAAAACACTTTTTGGAAATGAATTCTTCGTAAACGTTGACAATGAATAGAGTTGAAGTAAATACTGATAACAGATAAAAGAAAAAATCTCCTATGGGAATGGCTTAGCTATTCTTCCATGAAGGTAAAAACATTATCATAACTGCTCACCAAGCAGACGAGTGATAAAATCGCTAAACACTGGTCGGTAAATTGTCTTGGCGAGCCAGTTGGCTGCATGGGAATTTTCGTTATTTTTGTCTCGAACACATTCCTTTCCTGAGGCAGATACTTGTCCCTGCGTAAAGTCGGTCACAAAAGTATTTGAATACCAGAACCCCATTCAGAAAACGTTTCAGATGGACTAATTTTGGCTACACGGTCCATTTTTGGTTCGAAAAGAAAAGGTCCATTTTTTGGGTTTGACGAGAAAAAAACAAACAGGTTGGTTTAACAAGGAAAGGTCCATCTGTTACGATATTTTTTAAGAGCAGCAGCATTGTTGCCAGAATATAATAGAATCTCTGAACCATTACCACTAGCCTTTTTTCCAAGAGAACCATAAAATATACCATCCACTATATTCAGGTGAAGGAGGTGTTGCATCTTCAAGAGCACACGCTGATCTGAACGGAAACGCCAACTGTTTATTAAGATAGGTAATTCATTTCGAAAGTGAAAATGGTAAACTGAAACCGACTGGAAAAATTTTCTCAGAGAAAAATCTGAAACACATATTACAAAAAAAGAAAAAGAAAAAAAAATAAAAAACTTTTTGTTAATTTTATAATGTCAAAAGACATTATAAAATTAACTGTATAACATTGAACATGTTCTAACATGTTTGCAAACATGTTTGTAAACAAGGGTATAAGCTTGAACATGTTCTAACATGTTCGTAAACAAGGTTATACAGTCAATTTTATAGTGTCTAAAGACAGTGTGGTGTAGTGCTAATGCTTCAACGATGTAAAGTTGAACTTTAACGAAAACTCTAATGATGGAACACAGCAAAATAATTTTATTGAACGTCCAAATTTAAAAGGCTAAATACAATCACAAGAGAAAAACCTGTTCTAAACATCTTGAAATAAATTTATATCGCTACGTTTCTCGTGCGAGAGCTATACGTGGCTCTCGAGCCTGCGTTTGAAACATTGCCAACATAAAAATATTATTTGTTTTAAACAATTAAATCTAGTTAGCAACAATTGAAAAAAACATATTCGGAAATTAAATAATAATAATCACGTTATGCTCTCGAGACAACCTTGCTTATTTTTAATGTTCAGTTTCTTCTTAATTTATGACAACTCCTCCCCTCATAAAGGAATTTTTCCTAGGCTATTGAAGGAAAAATTCTAAATACTTTTTACTGCTTTCAAAACACAAGTGGTAACCATTTAAGTGATAATGGAGAAACCAGTTACACTACCTTGCACTTATTTCTAGATAACACAAACTCAAAAATACAACAAAAAGTTTTAAACTACTCCTAATGTCTGCCTCATACAAAGTACATACCTCAAATTTTACAAAATGCTAATGCTTAAGATAAAACATTTAATTATAACAATTTTTGAAAATGAAATACACAATGCAAACAGTCTTGAATCTTCACAAAAATAATTCCAAAACGCTACAAAAATAATTTTCACCATTTTTTTCTTACATTGTATCCACTAGTGATATTCAGTCACTAGACTAGGGCACGATTCAAGCCATCTGCATTACCATGTAATTTGCCTGGCCTATGAACAATTTCAAAGTTGTACTGCTGTAGACACAATGCCCATCGAGTCAAACGTCAATTTGATCCCATCATTTTGTTTAAAAAAGTCAACGGATTATGATCCGTCTGGATCTTGAATTTTTGTCCGTCTAAGTAATGATTTAGTTTCTTCAGTCCATAAATAATGGCCGCTAGTTCTCTTTCAATGGTGCTATAATTCCGCTCCGCTTTAGTAAACATTTTGCTAAGATACACTATAGGGTGTTCCTCCCCATTCTGAATTTGAGACAACACATTACCTGCACCATATAAGCTGGCATCTGTCTGCACGATAAATTATTTAGAATAATCCGGTGCAAACAAAACCGGACTTTTTTCTAGTTTGGTCTTCAGTTTATTGAAAGCCTCGTCGCACTCTTTTGTCCAAATCACTTTTTCATGTTTGTTTTTTCCTTTAAAAGCGTCTGTCAAAGGTACCGCAATACGCGCGTAGTCTTTTATGTACTTGCATAATAGCCTACAGTACCAAGGTAGCTACGTATCTGTGTTTTAGTAGTGGGGATCGGAAAATCTCTGATTGCTTGAATCTTGGCCTCACTAGGCGACCTTTTCCCAGACCCTGCTTCATGACCCAGAAATTTCACATGGTCTTGGGCGAATTTGCAAATGCAAATGCAAATTGACAGGGCTTGACAGTCAATTTAGCCTCCTGAAGGCGACCTAAAACCACATCCAAATCCTTCATATGCCTGTCCCAAGACGGCGAAAAGACTGCCATGTCGTCAATATCCGGTAGAACAAAATTCTCCAGTCCTCCTAAAACTTGAGCGATCAGTTTACAAAAATAGAAAGGCGCATTTAAAAGCCCAAACATCATTTTCTTCAGGATGAAAGACCCAAAAGGCGTCACAAATGCGGCATACCTCTGTGCACGCTCTGTGAATGGTATCTGGAAGTATCCTTTGGTTAGATCCATGATTGTGATAAATGGAGCTGCGCTGACTTTTTCTGCCACTTCTTCAATATTGGGAAGAGGGAAAAATTCGGTCATAGTTTTTGAATTTAATTTTCTGTAGTCTATACAGGGACGGGGATCTTTACCTGGGACCTCTACTAAGATCATAGGCGAAGCATAATCAGATTGCCCTACTTCTATAACTCCTAACTCAAGCAACCGCCTAATTTCTTCCTTTAAGATGTCAGTTTGTCTCGCCGACATTCGGTAAGGCCTGACTCTAACTGGAGTCTCATCCAACAATTTAATGTCCATTTCGACCAAACACGTACAGCCGGGGTCAGATGAAAACACCGCTCCATACTTCCCTATAACTTCCTGGAATTTTCCTATTTCCTCTGCCGAAGCTCTTTCTTCTAACTTACTGTCTCCAACTATTTTCCAAAAGTCTACCTGAGTTGGATCAGCTAAGGGATAAGGAACATTCACTTCTTCCTCGATATCTTCCATGACTTCCTCCATGACAAGATTCTCGAACTCGGGGCGCTGACGATAAGGTTTCATCAAATTTACATGATAAATGGTGTCACTGCTACGCTTTCCCGGAATCTCCACCGTATAATTAGTATCGGAAATCACACTAGTTACTTTACCTGGCCCTATCCAGTTTATAGCCATTTTGTGTGGTGTAGACGGGGCTAAAACAAGCACGAGATCTCCGACCTTAAACCTCCTCGTAACAGCGTTGCGATCATACCAGAGTTTCCTTTTACTCTGACACTCTTTGGCGTTCTCAAATTTTTTCCATGTACTAACTCGCAGGGACTAAAACCTGTGCTCTCATGACTAAAAGTTCTGAGGGCGAACAAAGCACATGGAGTTTTCAAAATCGATTTTCGCATCCACAGCTGCAAAGAAATCTGTTCCTAAAATAACCGATGCTTGGAGGTTCTTCACTACAAGAAACATAATTTTTTTTTGTTCTTCGCCGATTTTGATGTACAGCTCGATTTTTCCCATGCATTGACACGTTTTTCCTTGGGCTGCTACCACCTTCATTCCTTCCACGCTATGCAGACGATATCTACGAAAGTGCTTCTTAAAAAACTCTTCTGCTAAACAGCTTCCTTGAGCGCCGGTATCTAAAAGAGCTGTAGCGGGTACGTTGTTAATTAGTAACTGTAGTCTCGGTAATTCAATATTTCTCACCATGACCGTATTGAGATGTACCTCAGAGGGATTTTTCTTCTCCTCGGAACATTGCATCCCTTCCCCGCAATATTCCTTAGCAGTTTAAATGCTTT
This sequence comes from Stegodyphus mimosarum, assembly GCA_000611955.2. NCBI lineage: Eukaryota > Metazoa > Arthropoda > Arachnida > Araneae > Eresidae > Stegodyphus > Stegodyphus mimosarum. The sequence continues at coordinate 96,189 of KK114208.1, read as the reverse complement.
GCGGGTGTTTTCTTCTGTTGCCGGCTTCTGTCTGGGGTGAATGATTGTGTTCCGTAGTTGGGATTATTTTGTTGGCGCTGTACTTGGCGCGGTTGACCGCTCGCATTTTGACTGGTACCAGTAGTTCTCGGCCATCGCCTGTTTCTTCCTTCGGCATTCTGGTTCCCCTGCGGCCGCTGCTCATACTGTTGCCTTCGTTGATTTTCGGCCGCTCGCCGGCTCTCGAATTGCACGGCGAGTTCAAACAGCTTGTCCAACGTAACGGGATTTCTTAGCTCCATGAATTCTTGTATAGATGGTAACAATCTGGGCAGGATTATCTGGATAATCTCCGGGTCCGCCCTCGTGCCATACAATAATTTAAAGACTTGTATTTTTCTCAAAATAAATTTCGATAGTTCGTCCACCCGCTGTTGGTACTTGCTAAAGAATTCAGCTTCGAGTTTGGCACGGTCTTTAACCACAGGAAACGCTCTCAAGATTGCTAGTTTGAAATTTCCGTAAGTGTAAGTCGGCGTTCCTGGTTCTCTCAGCAGACATTTTCCGATGCATTTATACCAGTTCGATGCTTGGCCCGTCAATGCTCCTGTCGATAATATGACCTTCTGATGTTCCGGAATATGGTGACTTTCGCCAAAGGTAAACATTTACATTCTGTGTCCAAAGGCTGTTTCACCCATACAGTTTCCCCTAATAAGTCACTAGTATCAATCCAAGTACTATTACACAGATCTATTCCAGCTCCAGTATCCCTCAGGTATTCTCTCTCTATCCCATTAATTACTGCTTTTTTGAAATACGGCTCAAAACATTTTCCTTAACTTATAAGGTTTCTCCTTCAATCTATTGATATTCTTCGTTGAGCATAAGCTGTGAAACCCTATGTCGAGGACAGTGAGCAAATCTAGGCTATGTCCTTTAGTGTTGAAGAAACTACAAAGTCAGAAGGAGGGTTTAAAAGTGACCCTTTAATTCAAATAATTACAACTCTTCAAATTGAGAGTAAGCCACTACTTGGGCTGAACTAAAATAATATGAAAATAAAGTGTGTTAACAAATTCAATTCCCTAACTTAGGTTAAGTAGGACGGCGAGGGAAGCTTAACTCTTAGTGAAATGCAATAATGCGAATTTCACTAGCCAACATTGGTAATTGCAAATTGCCTATGAAGGCGAACTTTCAGTATACAGAGGAAATCTTTGCGCGCACAGCCTTACTGCGATAAATCCAAGGCTCTGGTTTTCCCCTCGTTAACTCCTGCCTTTAAACTGCTAACAGATATATGCGATTTGCATAAATATCTCGCTCGCGCTAAATTCGGGCAGCAACTGAAACTTTGAGATATCGATAGGAAAGTTCAAACTAAAAATAATTTGGTTAATTAAAATAATGAATGCTACAAACTCTCCGTTCTTAGATTATTCACCAAGTTAGCCTTATTCTTTTCCAGCGATGGACAGTTAGGTCGGATATGTCCGTCCTTTAAGACGTTTGCCTTTGACAACATCGACGGAGTCGTCTGGAGTGGTGTCACAGCCGATCATCATGGCTGCCATCAGACTGGCATCATATAGTGTTGAGCGACGAATCCCGCTTCACGCTTGAAGCAGATGACCACCGTGTTCGTGTCTGGAGAGGACGGGGCCAGCGGTCCCAATCAGCCTTTGTTTTACAAAGGCATACAGCCATAAGCCCTGGTGTGATGGTGTGTGGCGCTGTTTCTTATGGCAGCAGGTCATCTTTAGTAATCCTCCGCACATGTTTAATAGCTGAACGACATGTTGATACCATCCTGCGGCCGGTTGCCTTACCCTTCTTGGCACGTCATCCTGGGGCCATTTCCTAACAAGATAATGCCAAGTCACATATCATATTTCTGGACTGTCCGTGCGGTTGATTGCCTTCCTTGGCCAGCAAAAGCACCAGACCTTTCAACAATCGAGCATGTCTGGGACATGGTAGACCGCCAGATTCGGGCACCACAAAATATCGCAGATCTCGAGCGACAACTGATGAATGCCTGGCAGAATGTGTCGTGGGATGACATTAGGAACCTCTACCATGCCTTACCTCGACAAATTCAAGTATGTATTGCCGCTAGGGGCGGTTCGACCTGCTACTAATTTGAACACTTAATAGGTTATTGTGAGCCGTGAACAGGTAGTATGACCTTGATTTTTTAATCATTTTATTATCTGTGTATGAGCTATACGCATATTCAATTTCATCGAAAACAAGCACTTTCTTCATGGTGCTTTGATTTCTTTTGAAAAAGAGTGTATATAAAGGAAAAAGGTCTGTGTGTTTGTCCTCTAATAACTCAGTCACTACTGTAGCTTTCGTCACCAAACATTGTATAATTCTTTCCTAGGTCCTGTGAAAAAGGTCGACGTACACTTAAAAAAAAAGCCGAAATCAGAGATATTAATTAAAAGCTCAGAAAAAAGGATAATTTTTGCCTTCATTATTCCGAGTGGCAACAGTCTCATAAGCTGGAGATGAAATTCTGCTTTATTTCAAAAGCTGTTCATCTCCTCTCTTCTTGCTTAAAAGGAAGATTGCTACAAAAGCTGTTGCCACTGTTCATTTTCAAATCCGAGAGTTTGCTAATAAAAGATTTCTAAGTTTTACGTAGAAATACAAATAGCATTGCCAAACCTTAAGTACACTTTTCCGGATTCTAAAAATCGTGGGAAGCCATTTCGACTATTCCATCTTCGTACCGCTTTAATCAGTCGAAATGGTAATAAAAACTCTGAAAACGCTAATTATAATTAAACTCTGAAAACGCTAATATAATAAACGCTTCATTATAATACCTCTGTCGCCATATCCAATCAGGAAAAAGCGGATATGTTTTGCGTCCCACCTCCAGACTCAGTTCATACCTAACGATTGGCCCGTAAACCCTGATTCTGAAATGGATACACTCATCAAAATTGGCGACTGGCTTAATGTCCCAACTGTTAAAAATATCGGAAATTTAACTACTCCTGCTGACGTTTCAGAAATTATAAAAAATTACATCCAAAGAAAGCACCGGGAATCGACTGTATTGCTAATAACACCTTAAAGTATCTCCCGAGAAACGTCTATACCAAAATTACTAGCATTTTCAACGCATGCATCTCAAATTCTTATTACTCCAGTCCCTGGAAAATTGCAAAGATAATCATGATTCCCAACCTGGGAAAAATCAACTTCAACCCGACGGATTTCGCCCAATAAGCCTCCTTCCGAGCCTGAGCAAAATTTTTGAAAGAATTTTACTTGACAAAATGAAATCTTATCTCAATTTACTGCCTCCTGAACAATTCGGATTCAGAGCTCGCCTCTCAGCTTCTAAACAGCTTGTGCGATTGACTGAGTTCATAAGCTCAGTTCTTCATTGCAATCAAAATGTTGCTATCCTCATGTTGGACGTGGCGAAAGCCTTCGACCGCATCTGGCATGACGGTCTCATAGCGAAATTAATCGACTTTAACTTTGAACGTGAGTTACTTATTATTTTCTCTTTTATCACTAGCAAAAAATTCGTACATGGTGCCTTCTCTTTAGAATGTCCAATTCACAGTGGAATTCCCCAAGGAAGTGTTTTGGGAAAATTTTCTACCTCTTCTATGTGGCGGACTTTCCCTCTGTACTCCATAACAATAACTCAGCCAGCATGTTACGCAGATGACAGGTTTTGGCAGTGAAATGCACTAACGTGAATCACGCTATTAAAAAACTTCAAGATCACATCCCTCTCATAGAGAATTGGCGCAGAAATTGGACAGTGCAGATTAATGCATCCAAGTCGCAGTTTCTCATCATCAGAAAAGGAAGAGAAAGAACCTCAAGACACAACTTCTGCTATTCAATGAACTCCTTCCCATTGTGACTCATGCTAAGTACTTAGGAGTTACCTAGAATAGTAAAATGACTTGGACTAACCACATTAATAATGTGAGAAACAAAGCCATCTATGTGATGAAATGCTTATATCCTATTGCTAGGACGTTTTCCTAAACTCGACCTTGCGAAAAAGAGATTAATTTTCCTTTCAACTAGACATATGTCTCGCCAGCCTGACTACTGTGTCAAAAATGTACTTAAATAAGCTACAAGTTGTGCAAAGACTAATAACTAACTCTTAACTAATTACTAATTCTTAAGACTAATAACTAGTGCTCATTATTTTGTGCGGAACGAAGTGCTCCACAAGGACTTACACATCGAGCCACTGGATGCTTTCCTACGCAAAACTAATGACAAATTCTTCAGGAAAGCTAAAGACTGTGAACATCTGAATTTATTTAACCTATTTTACGGCGAAATATTAGACGAGGACAGACATCTGCGTCATTTGCTGCTTTCATCTTGAATAGCAATCAGAACTATCAAACGTAACTGCTATTATTTATTATTCTAGTGACTTCTAAAGCGAAGCAGCATTCATCTGAGCCAGCACTTAGGAGAGTGGCCTCCCACGTGACCTGTGCACACCGACATTCATATATTTTTCCTGCTACACCAAGCTTTCCTAAAATTATGCACATATGTAAATAATCTTTATTAAACCAAGAAGATTGTTCTTTTACCTATTTTATTTGCATTTATTTAATAATTTCCTTGTATTTTCTATATTATTTTACTTATTGACAAATACTTCAGCACCAATCAAATGTCATCACAGAGCTCACGTGACTTTGGTCACACCACCTTTCTCCATCTAGTTTTCTGCACCGCCCAGCTCTAGAAGCATTTGACCGCGTCTGGCATGAGGGCTTAATATATAAATTGCCAATGATGAATTTGCCTAGAGAACTAATCTTACCCGATCTTATATTGAAAATCGTTACTTTACAGTTAGCTGCAAGCAGAGTCATTCTGGGTACAAACCTATCGCTGCAGGCGTCCCCCAGGTGTCCTGTCTTGGCCCAGTACTCTATCTTTTCTATGCGGCTGATTTCCCTGAGATAAACTCAGCAGAAATACATTGCTGGCCTGCTACTACGATAACACCGCTATAACGGTCAGATATATTCAGCCTAACAGGGCAATTTCTGTTATGCAGGATATTATTATGGACATTGAGGAATGATGCTCCAGGTGGAAGATTTCCATCAATGCCACTAAATCACAGCTACTTCTTCTTAGAAGAAAGAAAATACTGGTCTCAGTTTAGCCACTTTACCTATTCGGCCAAAGTATTCCGATGGTAAACAAGGCCAAGTATTTAGGTGTTTACTTGAATCAAAGACTCACTTGGAGAACTCTTGTCAATTACATTGCAAACAAGACCAGAGGAGTTGCTCAACAATTACAAGTACTGCTAGGGCGCAGCTTGCAGTTAGATCTGAGAAGGAAAAGACAGATTTATATTTCTATTTTACGACTAATTATATGTTATGCGTCCCCTGTCTGAGCGACTGCTACGAGCTCAGATATCAACATATTGTAGGTGACTCAAAACAAAATCTTACGCACCAATGCAGGAGCGCATTTTTACATCCGTAACAAAATCCTGCACCATGATTTACAAGTTGAATATATTGAGAAATATCTTCAAAAACTTAACAGCAAGTTACTATGTCTGCATTCCTGAGGACTACACTATCAGGCCAAGAGGGGTGACAGTTAAGTTACTTTAATGATTGGACTTTTTGTCACTATGGCCGATGGGCCCTCTTTTCCTTACCTGCTCCGATTTCCCGGCTGGGAACTAGCTGATAGTTGACACTCTGATTGTCCTTAGGGGATTAAATAAGCATAGCTTATTAAAGCACAACTGGGCTAATATTAACATAAGCAGTTAGCATTTAAGCGCAGCTGAAGCATTTCTCTACTTTCAGCGCTCTTAGAAGCACCCGCATCAACACAGCACACAATTATTGTATGCTAATCGCGGCATAAAGTAGAACTTGGAACTATTAGATTGCTCTTACCTCATTAATTTAGTGCAATAAATGAAGACTGCTATCAAAATTATGAAGAATACTTAATTTCGATTGATTTTTTGAAATAAACGAGCAGAAAATCCAGACTTCATATTATGTAAGCGAAGAAGCAATAAATTTGTTAACTTCCATTTTAAACAAAGAAGATGCAAAAATTTTGTTAAATTTATTTTATGAATTCTAGAATTCATATTTCGATAAAATGAATTATTAAATTTATTATGATATTTTAAGGTAAACATCCGGGTTCTGCCCTTGTACCGTCTATTCCTTGATGTCACTATTATGCGTTTTTAAGTACTCAGTTTCAATTTTATATAATTATTCTCGTATTATTACTTATTGAATATTGCTTTCTCCACTTTTCCCTCTTATATTCTTATAAACCTTGATGTCCTCTCTCCTTATTGCTTTCAGGTAATTTAAAGGCTAGAATGCTCCTTTTTCTCTTTGCAATAAGATTTCTCTTATGATTTGTGCATTTCTCATGACCTTTTATTCGATTCTGCATGAATCCATTTCATATCTCCATACGCAGTTCGATGTATGAAATTCAATGAAGAATAAAACAGACCGTCAGAAAAATATTTTGCTGAAAATACATTGCTCGACACTGAAAATGCAACACCAAGAAGGAGTGGTCAGAAATTTATGCAAATTTTAGAGTAGACGCACTTCGCTGAGTTATGCGAATGATGTGAAATGCGCAGCTCTCTAACGCACGTGAAGTAAGATATAAGGCAAGGAACGTGCAGAATGGACAATATTTGTGTCGTTATTTCCGCCACACGGATTACCGAAGAAAGTTTGTTTTGTCCCGGAGGATACGTGTAATAGGAGAGAATGCCAGGCCGCCGTCAGCGAAGGCAATACCAGGAGATAGACGATTTTACGAGGGGCGTGGTGATCGGACTGAGAAGGGCGGGTTGGTCCTTACTTCAAATCGCAGCTGATAGCTACATGGATGCGAACAAGGTGCATCGGCTACGGCGAACATGGTTGGAACAAGGGAATGTGAGAAGAAGGAGGGGTGCAGGTGCAGTCTGAGTGACGTCAGCACTCGTGGATCGAGGCATCCGCAGACAAGCTATTGTGGTCCCGCAAATCACGTGTACCGCAATTCTGTGGCATGTGCAAGATACCCTGGATGTTCCCGTGTCGACAAGAACCATTTCCCGTCGATTGGGTGAACGTGGCCTGCACTCACGGCGTCCGTTAAGAAGACTGCCATTGACCCCACAGCATAGACTCCAACGTTTAGAATGGTGCCGGACTGGAACGATGTGGATGACAGAATGACGAAACGTCGTGTTCTCAGATGAGTCACGCTTCTGTTTATCCAGTGACAGTCGCCGTACACGTGTGTGGCGTCGACGTGGAGACAGATCTAATCCGGCAGTAACTGTGGAACGCCCCACCGCGCGATAACGTTGCATAATGGTTTGGGGCGCTATTGCCTACGATTCCAGGTCACCTCTATTTTACATTCAGGGCACTGTGACGGCCCAACGATACTTGGTTAATGTACTGCGGCCGGTGGCAATCCCATACATTCAGGTGCTGCCTAACGCAATTTTTCAGCGGGATAATACCCGACCACACAGTGCTCGCATCTGCCAACATGCTCTGCAAGGTATACAGATGCTTCCCTGGCCACCGTACTCTCCTGACCTGTCACCAATCGAACATGTGTGGGATGTGATTGGACGCCGTTTGCAGACTTTGGCCCTGCTTCGTTCAGAAGACGAACTGTGGCAAATTGCTGAAAGGGAATGGAGAGCCATCCCTGAGGACACCATTTGCACTCTTACTGACTCTATGCCTAGACGTGTTTCTTCGCGCATCACTGTCGTTGGTGGTCCTACATCCTACTGAGCCAACGCCGTTCTCGCTCTGTATTCTGACTATCATTTTGAAATAAAGATCACTTGTTGCTGCCTCTGTCTTTTTTCCAAATTTCATCACTTTCTGACCACTCCTTCTTGGTGTTGCATTTTCAATATCGAGCAGTGTATTTAAAGAAATTAAATAAGGAAGAATCTGCATAAATGCTTGTATATTTCTCTAAATGTGATATACCAACGGTATCTAAAAGCATCGAATTTTGAACGATACTAATAAGTAATACTAAAAATGATCTCATTGTAAAAACCTGTGTAATCTATAACTCTAATGTTGTTGCTCTAGGCGACTATAATAATATAAGTTAGCTTGTTACAAAATGCATCGCTTTTGTACTCATACATACTTACAATGCGGCGTACATTTTGTTAAGTATATCCTCTAATTCAGCGATACAAAAACAAAAAACCCTTCTTACTATCAAGGAACACCTATAAGGTATATCTCCCAAATTCTTAGCGTGCCTTCGTGGTGTAATGGTCAGCACACTGAGCCGGAATTTCAGAGGTCCGTGGTTCGATTCCCGGCGAAGGAATTGCATATTTTTCATGTCTCTGTTACTAAATAACCTAATGTCTCTACACACCTTTACTCTAATCAAATTTTCTTCATTAGTCTCAATAAAGGCAAAAACGGTAGATAAAATTATGTTTTCCCCACTGTTAGTACTCATAGTTGCTGTAAAAGTTTCGTTTTGATTTTTAGCTTGCAGTTGCATGTACATTTAATGCGCTCGTGTTTTGATCATCCGATTCCTTCTGAAGTGAACTGTCTGCTCTTTCTATTTTATTAGCACCAATAGAATTACTTTCGTTTTGATAACATAAGAGAAAGCTATGTTTTTTCTTACATTTTTTTGTACAAGTAGTTGGAAGGGCAATTTTTAGCACTGCGTGAACTAAAACAATAAAAACATAAATTCTGTTTTCTTTCAAAAATTCTACTCTTTCTTTTACACTTAATTTTTTAAATTTAGGACAATTAAAAAGCTTGTGTTTGCTCAAATTACATAATCAACACGAACTCTATGCGTGTGTTTCATTTGCATTAGAAACGACAGCAGTAACTCTATGTGTAATTTTTTTCTGTTAATCACATCCCTTGAAACGCGGAGAGTTCTCGCATGATCTTTGAGATATTCTCTCAGTTAAAGTAGGCAAATTCGCTTTCTCTAATTTTCTTTCCAACCATATTCTGGATTTAGGATCTAATTTTTGACCTAAAATGTATGCAAATACATTGGAAGAAAACCGTCTAACTCTTTAATTTAAAACTTGAATCACCTCCCTCATTCATTTGTGATATTAATCAATTTTGATATTAGTGACGCAGATTCATTTTGCATAGGATGCAGTTTCATAAATAGTTTCATATGAGCATACATTCATATGAACATATGAGCTTGTTTTGCGATGATTAGAGTACCTTTCTTTTAGTAAAGAAAGGCTAACTTACAACTAGAGTTAAATATGGATATTGACTGCACAATACAATAAGCATTTGCTCTCAGCGTAGATTTTAATTACTGTAATATTGCCTCATCTGTAGAATTTAAATCAATATTGGCTAAAAAATGTGTTTAAAGGAAAGCCACTCATGTAAGTTACCCGATAACGTTAGCAAAGTAATTTTCGGTAATTTAATATTGTTATCAGTATTTGTACAGCCACACGGCTCCGAATTATTTTACTTGGAAAATTTGACTAATTTATGTCTTAGTTCCACTTCTACATAAAACGGAATATGCGAATCTCTTATTTTTCCTTTATATAGGTAACAGTACTTTCATCAGTACATAACCCAAACAAAAAATCGAAATTAAAATTTACCTCTGTCTCAAACCCTTTAAATTTATTTTTTAGTATTTCTAAATAATTTTTGGACATTTTAGTCTGCTATTTTTTTGCCTTAATTTCGTCAATTAAGTTTTTAATGTAAATTTCTTCTCCAAAATCTCTCTCAGTAACATTTTGAATTAGCAAGTCATTAAGCAAATAAAATGCTTCAGATACTTACACATTTTTTCTGTAGAATTTCAGTCTGTAAGTATCCTAACTAATCTTTCACTTCCTTCCGGAAATCGAAGGTCAAGGTTGTACCTTATTCTATAAATTGTATTCCCACTGTGGCTCAGAATGAAACTGAACGGACTTCGTCGATAAATATACACATAAACACATTACAGAAAGAAGCATATCTCAATAATCAGTCAATAAGGCCAAATACAGAGTGTCCCACAAAGGACCCCGTTTTTAAAATTAAATAACTCGAAAACAAAGATCGATAGAAGAATGAAACAAAAGCCATGTTTATCGGGACAGCTGTGAAAATCTGATACAAAAGTTTCACATTTAGTTACAAAAGTTGCCGAAGGTTGCACTGCAGTCGCAGTACATTGTATGGATATGGATATGGATATGGTGAAGTGTGGTGAACACCCATTGTTTAACCACTGGTAATGTGGGTGTTGTCCAGGCATACTAATTATCCAGATAATTACTCTCCACTGGGCTCGCAGGAGACTTTGCCAGGAGTTGCTTGCAATGTTTTGCATTGGTACCACACCGCAGGCAGTGCCTTTCTTTTTCTATTAAATATGCATTGATGTTTTCACAGTTGGTGCCTTTCGCACTTACATGCTGTGGAGGACAGCTCCAGGTCTGCTTACATACAATGTTTTAAGTAATATCTTTGTTATGTTATTCTATGCTGTATTGCATAACTCAGTGCCTCTTGTGGACAGGAAGTTCAATATATTTAGGTTTTTTTTCTGAGATGTTTGTTCTTCGTAGCATATCTTATAAAAGGAGTCATTTCATTTTCTGAATTCGTGACTTTTAAATGATGTTCAGCTGTGAGGGAGCATTTAAATAAATAACGTTCGGAGCTGCCCGTTTCTCTACATCAGGGGTCGCCAAAGTGGTCTATATAGACCCCTAGGGGTCTATTTAACAACAGTAGGTGTCTATCTGACTTAAGGGGTCGAATGGGGGTCTATTGGGACTCGAAGGAAAAACAGTTCTTAATACGCAAATCACACATATCTAACCGCGTACGTAAAAATGTAAAATATTTTTATAATTGACTTAATATTATATTCTTTATAGAAAATAATAAATCAGAAAACAATCTGCCCCTTTTTTCCTTTTCGGTTTTCGTATGTATACTGTGACGACAGAATTTCTGAACGAAATAAATCCTGTTCTAAGCAATGAACTCCAAAACAATAAGAACCATATTTTTTATTTAGCAGACTTATTTGGAAAATTTAATGACGTTCAAACAAAACTGCAAGGAAAAGATGTAACAATTATCTAAGCTCGGACAATACTGTTAGGCTTCCAAGTAAAATTAAATTTATTTAGATCTTCATTGCTACGTAAGGATTATAAGTATTTTTCAAATCTGCAACAATTAAAAATAAAAGAAGAAGACTTGGAAATATATACAAATCATCTTCAAAAATTAAGCGACGATTTTAAACTGCGCTTTGTTGATTTGGAAAACATCGACATCCCTGATTGGATTATTGCGCCATTTTCGGCGCAAATTGATAACGTCGACATCAACATACAAGATGAGCTTGCTGAACTATTGTCCGATCTTGAAGCAAAAACGCTTATTAAAAATTTGACAATACATAAATTTTGGACTAATATAAATATAAAGCAAAAATATGTGAAACTTTACGAAATGGTTCAGCCATTTATGCTGGCGTTTCCAAGTTCGTATATGGTTGAAGCCGGTTTCAGTCACGTTAATTCAATTTTAACTAAAAACAGAAATAAATTAAATGTGGAGCTTCGAGGGGATTTACGGTTAAAATTGACTAATTTCGAACCCAATATAGCGAATCTTGCCAAGAAACACCATGCACACTCATCTCATTAAGAAGTAAAAAATCTGTAGCTACTTTACTTACTGTTTCTGATTTATTAAATATTTAGAGTAATATTTAATTTAGAGTAATATTTCCAATATTACTCTAAATATATAGTTAAAATACAGTTTTATTTTAATTACCTGAAAATTACCTTTGTGGGGGTCTATGGAGATTTCGAAAAATTATATAGGGGGCGATGATCAAAAACGTTTGGCGACCCCTGCTCTACATACACACTAGTATGATGTAGCTAAGTAAAAAGTATAAAAGCTGTATAAAAGTACGTGGGAAAAAGGCCATGCCGTGATAATAACAACGTTATTTCTCTTGTTATTAAACTGGGTGCAGTGCCTACTTTCGGAAACAATTAATAAATCCTTCCTCCTTGTTCGGCGTTATCCCACCAGTTCTGCCATTCAGTTTTAGATTAGTTTCTTATGATTTTTTTAAGGTGCTAGCCAGGACATGGTACTGATAAGTTTTGTGCATTTTGACTCCTAGCTGTTTCTTTGGCTAGGATGTCAGCCTCCTCGTTGCCTTTTGTCCCTGCATGTGCCTTCAGTTAAGTGACAAAGAAGTGTTGATTTTGTGTTGCTGAAGTTCTTTCTGTAATCTCTTGGATTAATTTTGATCGGTGGTGCTGGTTTGCGATGGCATGCGTCGCTGAAAGACTGTCTGTAAAGATACATACTGTTTTTAGGGAGTTTGTGATGCTGTATTTTATTGCTTGGAGGAGCGCTACTGATTTCGCTTGGAATTCACTATTTTGTTGACCTAGGTGAAACTTTTGTTCTGTTATCGAGTTGGGATCTAGGTAGATTTTGATTGCGCTGCCTTTACCCTCTTTTAGGCCGGAACAGTCTGTATAGAGTTCAAGGAATTTCTTTTAGTTTACTTCTTTTTTCATGCTTAATGTGATGTTATTTTTCTTTCCTGGATGGGGCTTTTATGGGTGTGCCGGTGTCTCGTATTTCTCTGCTAAAAGTTCTAATGATTTGTAATGGCTATTCTTTCGTAGTTGTAGTGCTGTTGTCTTATGGAATTCTTGTTCAGCGCGTCTAAAAAGTGGCGTGCTGTTAGCGATTTGGAAGAGGGCCGCATTTGATGTTGTTCTATAGCCTCCTGTGTAGTTGAGAACGAAGGGTCGCTGGATTGTTTCTTTTTGTCATTGGTTCTGCCAAATATGGCTACCCCGTATAAGGCGATTACTGTATCTTCTCGATTACTGTATGGTAGACAAGGTTTTGGATTGGTCTGCTCATCCCCCATCCCATTCCATTCATTTGCTTTAGATTGGTTGTTATTTTGGAGGTCTTGCTTTTGATATAGTTTAGATGGTCTGTAAAGTTAAGTTTTTTATCAATGATGACACCCAGGTATTTCAGGGAGCTAACTATTTTTATTTTAATTCCTTCTATTTCGAATTTTGGAAGTCTTGTTATCTTTTGTGAGGGTTTGTGGATAATTAAGGCACGTGATTTTTCTTGAGAAATTATTAGTTTTTGTTGTTTGCAAAGAGAGTTGAAAATTTCTAATGTGCTGTTCACATTTCGTTGTAACTCGTCTCTGGAGTTACCACCCACGACAAAAGCTACATCGTCCGCAAAAGCGGTACATTTTGAGTGTTGTGGCCATTTGTGCTTTATGACTTTATATCAAATGTCAGGTTCCAAAAATCTGCACTTAGGCATGGGCAGTACATTGTAGGAAAAGGTAACAAACATGTCCTGTGCAAGCCGTCATTGCAATCACAATCTTTTCAAAAAAGTCCATCTTTCGCAGTATAGAGGTGGCGCAAGCGAAGAAGGAAATTTTCACACACCTCACGTTGTGCGTCAACGGAAATGGATGCACATGCCCCACAGACTGATTTCAGGCTTCTGGAAGATAGTGTCCTTCACAGTTCTCCACAAAAAGTAGTTATAAGAGGTAAGATCGGGTGAGTATGGAGGCCAATCCATGCCCGTCCACTAAATTTGGAATAGATCAAAGCAAAAACTCTATCTCCGAAGTATTCCTCAAGGAACTGAAACACCTCTTCGGTGCGGTGTGGTCGGGTCCCGTCTTGCGTGAACCACGAAGTTCGTAGTCGATCCTCCAACGCAACAAATTTTTTCAACATTTCAACATAAGAGTCAGAATTGATCGTTTGGGCCAATAATAACCTTGCTGGATACTGCAGACCAAACAGTAATTTCTGGGAAATGTAATGGTTTTGCTTCACACAAATGGGAGTTTTCAGTATCCCCAAATCGCCAATTTTGTTTATTCATGTCACCATTAAGGTGAAAATGTCCTTCATCTGTGAACCATATGCAGCCAGCATCGACTTCGTCATCATCAATTATTATGAGCATTTTGTTCACGAAGTCTTTTCCTGTTGCACAGCTCGAAAGGGAATGGCTTGATGACATTGGATCTTGAACGGAAACATGCGAAGGATGTTTCTCAGTATTCTGTGCATCTGGATCAAGTTAAGACGGATTCTGCTGCATGTCTTCGGATTGAGTTCCTCGGATTTTGCTAAATAAGTGTAGAAACTGTCGCGACAGTTTCAGGAACAACTACAGAGTGTCTGGGACCAACATTCCCCACTAACTAATCAGCCACGCTTCCTATTCGTTGAAATTTATTGAAAAGCACACGAATAGTTTTTGAATCAGGAACTTTTGCAGCGTTAAATCGGGACTGAAAACTGCGCCTTGTTGTCGTAGGACTGTAATCTAACCTGCGAAATTCCAGTACCAGAAAAATACGTTGTTCCATGGAATACATGATTTTATGCGCGTCCTTCGATACTCTTAACATCCTTTCACATTTTAACAATAGAACTGTCCACACCCTGATCTCTCTATATTTCAGATAACTCTTTCTAGGGACTCCTCCTTGGTAATACAGCCTACAGAGCTACGTATTGGCAACTTTTGTAGTTAAATGTGAAATTTCTGTATCAGAGTTTTACAGCTGTCCTAATAAACGTACCTTTTGTTTCATTCTTCTATCAATCTTTGTTTTTGAGTTATTTAATTTTAAAAACAGGGTCCTTTGTGGGACACACTGTATCTTAGGATTACATAGAATTGGTTTTACACCTGGACTCTCATATTAATATTACACGAAATAAGGCGTATGGACTCATACGGAAGCTTTAGTTTCCTCTTTCTGGTTTCTCAGGACTGAACCTTGATTGGAACAAGGGAATTTATACAGCAATCATGCGTGGGATCCTCACTTATGCATCTCCTACTTGAGAAAATGCTACCAGAAATGATATTCGAAAATTTCAGATAATTCAAAATAAATTTCTCCGCGTCATTACAGGAACTTCTTATTTCATCCATATTAAAAACCTTCAGAGAAACCTCAAAATTGACTACATCGGTGACTACATCAACAGACTGAACTAGAATTTTTATTAGAAAGCCGAACAGAACAATACTGCAATTTTCTCCTATACTCTAAACTATGAAAAGATTGATGAAGACATTTATAGAAGACTTTATGTTATTCATTTAATAAACTTAATTAATCAGCTCCAGTAAAACCTTTAATTCAATACTGTAGACATAAATTCAACTAACTTTATTCTCACCGGCTCCTGATTGGCTCCAGCTACATACGTGACTTGACTCCCCAAATTCAATGTCTCACCCAACGTGATCTGAACAGCTCACTTGTATTTTTCTGAAGAATGCAACTAAATCACCAGCCGCACAAAAACCCAGCTAAACGATGGCGCCATATCAACCGCACACTGCATACCGCAACACTACAATTTTGGACTTAGAACTTTTTTTCCGGAGCTAATGAGTATCACTCATTCTTCTACTAGCTTTTACATTCAATCGTCTCCAGTTCTTAATAAGGGACTAAGCATCACAAAGAATACAGTGCGATAATCTTAGGTTATTGGGAAGTACTTCCCATGCAGTAGAAACAGAGCATAACCACTTTTGTTTCAAAGTGTCAAAGAAAAAATGCATTCACTTCTTGACACTTACTATATTTATGTACTATAGCGACACTAAAAAACTTACGTAACTTCCCAAATTACATTGCAGAGACAAGAATGCACAAGAATATATATCATGATCACCGCGTTTTCGGATGGCACAGACTGTCCTTTCACCATCGATGGGGAATAGCTATATACCAGGATAAATTTCTGCTGAACACCAGAATACGTAACCAAAGCATCAAAGCTGATATACTTTGCACTTTGTAATTGATTAGTCCATCAAACCTCGATTCTTCGTTTACGTTTTATGAAGAACTGTGTAAAGCTGTATATAGAAAACCTTGCAGAAGGAAAAAGACCTACCTTCACACTTATTTTTTTTTTATTTTTATATACTATGAGACTGGACGCAATATGGAAATAAATAAATAAATCTTTATGATATAGTCAATCGTTTCCATTATTCGAATTAAATCATCATGAGACTTTTATAAAAGTCTTAATAAACAGAAACTGGCTCATATTGCTGATACAGTGATAAAAAATATTGGTATGCTTAGTTTAGTTCTCTTATTAATAAATAACAGCACTTGTGCATGTAACGAGTCTAAAAAATAAGAAAAATTAATATATGTCTGTATTAATTTAGAATTCAAACAACTAATATCTATTCGGCGTGTTAATTTATCTTAATATGTCTCTTTTGTTATCTGAGTAGAAACAATGACTGATTATAAAATAAGATATTAGAATTTAGTGATTGTATATGTAAGATTTAAAAATAATAATTACGTAAGGCAGAGCACACGAGGAAAAGAATCATTGAATTTTATTTGTTTGAAAACTTTGTAATCGATAAAAAACACCCACTTGCTTATCGATGGTACAAGTTTGTATATCGATGGTGAAGGACAGTTTGTGCCATTCGAAAAAGCCGCGAAATATATATCATATGATGCATCATCAAATCTTTGCCATATGTTCGATACAAATATCATAATAAAACTAAAATGATATATAACAGAAATTAAACAAATAAAAAAGCACAGTTTTTCATAGACTATCAGCATCGTTTATAATGCGTCGTTTATAATGTTTATGCGTCGCTCCTAAACTTTCTACTCTCTTTGAGACAGACTGGCAATAGCATTTTGTTCTTATTTCTGATATAATGGAAAGATTCAAATTGTTTCAAATACGCCTCATTTTTATTTGCAGACATAGGTATAGGAGCCGCCCAAACAGGATAGCGGTTAACAACGCTGACTAACATACCGAAGGTTCGAATCCTGGAGAAGGCATGCATGTTTGTAAATGTGTAGTGTTACGGCATGGGAGCATTATAAATATCAAAGTTTTCTTGAGAGATTGAAGGTAGGAAAAGAGGGGTAGACCTTCAGCCTCGTCCTCTCGGGGTGCTCTCCATCAAAATTGGGGGCGGAACTGAACATAGTCGGGATGTCATCTGTATGTTGCTCAAGGCTCTTGCCAACGACAGGCGCAATCTTGAACTCCTTGCCACTTGAAATTTCGTGGGCTTGTTCTGATGTTATTGTCATACAAATGAGATAAATCGCAACAACACATAAGCGTCGGAAGAAGAAACAAAATAATTTTATTTTTTGTTCAGTGCCTGTTTTCTTAAAGAAGGGACTGTCGGTTGAAACAAGCTTGAAAATCGAGCACAAAGAGATCCTACTATCATTTGTGCGGATTTTAACCCAAAACTCAATCTGTGGAGCCCAATCTGACAAACCTTAAAGGTTTTCAAATACCGAAACTTAAAACAGCAAGAGGTTTCATGTTCATTAATAAACCAGAAAATCAAGCGACTTCTGTAGGAGCGAGGGGAGAATTATCTTAGCCCTACTGAGCTGTCTAACGTCCTGTTAAACTATCTTTATGCCTACTTTTAAGGATTATACCGATAAGGAGGGTATCTTCTCGTCTTCCTGCCTGCAGATAAATCTCGTGTCTGTTTCGCGAGCATTCGAACATTCAGACTAGGATTTGAGGCACAAATGCATCATTTATACAAATTTCATAAAATGTGTATAATAAGTTTCGGGATTTTATTATTAAGTTATATATTCTTAAGTTGAATGTAAGTGAGTTGTAAAAAGAACTTTGACATTCATTATTATGTGAATTTGTATTAAATTTACATTATCGTACAAAACATTATTTTATTCCCTTTGCCATTTGGCGACTGGTATAGCTATTGGAATATGGCAAAGCAGAAATGTGCTATCTGTCAAAGATTAAGGATGTATTCCTGGAGGATTCTATAAGGAAAACTGTCTTGTATTCACATTACTCACGAGAAAACAAAGCAAACAAATTATGTATCGCAGCCTGCGCTTTCGCCTGGGATGGAATTCGGGTCATACTATCAGTATTCAACGGTCTTAGCCATTTAGGCACTGGTAGGACGTCTAGTATTTGGAAGTTAGTGACGCAAAAAAGAGTAAACATAGTGCTTACATATATTACGTGGATTAGTAAACAAATTTTTATAAGTAAGTGTTTTATATATAATTTATTTTATGGACCATAAACGTTTACTCTGTAAAATGCTATGAAAATATGAAAAGTATCTAAATTCTAAAAACGTGCAGTAAAAGTCAAAAACAAAACTGTAAAATTTTAAGTTAGAAATAGTTGAGTTCACAGATTTGACTTAGCATTCAGTTCTTATAATTAAATGCAAAACACTACAGATTGTTTAAACAGAGAAGCTATTTGACTCTTCTGAAATGCTATCAGCGGAAACCCGTATAAAGAAATCTTACTAATGATTGAATTTCATGAGAGAGAAATTTTTAGAAGATTTGAAAAATTTATTCGCTTGAAGAAATTTTGATACTTTCGGTAATGTTACCGTTTACTTTTGATTCTGCAAGTGCTTTAATTCATAAGAAGACATTTATAGTCAAAAGTTATAGAAATAAAATAAAAGTTTCTGTTTCATTTACAAATCTTACATTTTCTTCTTGAACATTTGTGATTATAATTTTCTATTGATTAAAACCACCAGTCTTTGATATCAGCTTCAAGTTAAATATGCAATCAATTTTTAAAAATATTCCTTAAATATCCATAAGAATTATTTTAACAATTATTTAAATTTTTTAAGAAGGAATTGATATGGAATTAAGATAATTTACTCATCTTCCACGACGGTCTCTTCAATGACGCCAAAAAAAAAAAATGCTATTGACGATGGTCACCATTATAAATTGGTCTACTGAATATCATTCCCTCTCCAGCCACCCTTTAAGCGGGAAGAATGTAATTCTTTCATGTTGAGTTTCGTAGTGTGAATGCTTAGCAGGCTCATCTGGCATTAATTTGAATCCTGGAGTAGGAAATGCTGACTTCCAGCGGTTACTTCTCTCTAAAACCTACGTTCTCTACAATTATGTACTGGTTTCCAAAAGTTAAGCACTCAATGCAGATTAGTAATTTTAGACTTGATTGGCTGAAAATCTCTGAGAATGCAAATAGCAACATACAAATATCGTGTGCTGCAGCTAGTCAGGATTGACTACCCGAGCATGTACTAAGTAAATAATTTCCGAAAGATGCTAGTCTTCTGATGGGTTTGAGGAGATTCACTTAAGTGCTGATGAGAAGTGCTTATAACACTCGTTGGATAAATTTTGACGATCTTCGTATTTCTGTTGCTGAAAGAAGACGATTGGCAGATAGCAATGTCGAACGCAATGAAGCAGGACAGTAAATCAAAACTGTCGTTCTTCTTTTTTAGCGTTGATCATTTGGCAATTTCTCGAATTCGTAAGCAATTCCAAGTAAGTCAAACAATTGTTCGGCGACCCCTGCCTTGGCGATCAAGGTTTATCACCCCTTCTGAAGATCGGTATAGTGCTGCAGTATCCAAGTGGAACTGAAGAGCGACCTCTGCAGCTGTTGCGTCTATAGATAATATCGTAAGATATGCTTCTTCGTAAGATAATGTTGCGTTTTACGGGTTCGTGGATTTGAGAGTATCCGATGAAAACACGATGCAGAACAATAAAAAGCACAATTTATTTACAGGAATCACTATTTACAGCACAGTTCCAAAATTACCTTTAAAAGCGTCGAAAATCTACAATAAATACGCTGAAACAATCAGCAACACAGCTTCAGGCTGTAACTGTACAGGTAGCTTCACGGCAACACTAAACTT
>KK114208.1:32083-58275 GCA_000611955.2 Stegodyphus mimosarum | reverse complement strand
GTATTCGAGCGGTTCGAGGTTCGAGTGCTGGTAAGGGCATTGCACATTTTTAAACCTATCCTACTCTACTACCCCCGAAGAAAAAAACTAATGATTCTAAAAGTGGCGCTTGAACTAAAAGGGTAGCGAACAGTAATTCGTCATTCATCACCACCAGGATTTGGCGAATGGGTCACCTAATCACCAGCTGCCTTTTAAAAGGGAAAGTATATAAGATATTTTCTTCATTCTTTCCACATGCCTTCGTAGTGAAATTGGAAGCATACTCAAAGCGCGTTCGAGAGTTCCTGGGTTCTAGTTCCAGCGAGGGCATTGCACATTGTCCTTCTCTCCTGCTCCAAAAACTTCCAATGACTCTACAATCTCATTCTTTCAGAGCAAGCAGTAACAACAATAACATCAAAGTTGTCAAAGATGAGTTGTAAGGAACATTTTTTTAGCGCATGCGTGAGCGCATTAAAAATGCCAAACAGTAAAATTTTAACACGACTGCTTCAAACACTAGAAAGACAAATATAATTATATGTTTAAATGTAGGTACTTTTTTATCGAACTGAAGCGCTGTAAGTCTTCAGAATAACATAGTAAACTGCACGTGTAAGTCGTTTAGAAAAATTGGAAAAATTCCTGTTTATGAAGCTAAAAGAATGATTTGTAAATTCAGTTAGAAATGAATATTTGTCGAAAGACAAAATGAAAAGAATCAAGAATCTGCATAACCGTCTTTATTATATGAATACGGCTAAGGCATAGTTAGGAACTTATAAAAGAAGTGATAGAGCGAATTATACCATGCGTTACGTAATGCCGTCAGTAAACTTCTGGAGATATCCGCGAGACTTTGTTTTATGAATAACTTTGCTGAATGAACACGAGACTTATAATGAACACGTTTTATGAATGCATTTTTTTGTGAATGGTATCAGTTTTCGGCGTTGCCATGCACGTTCAGATCCGTGTTTGCTTAGTGATATAAGCGTTCTATGAATTTAATGTTGCTATTAATTGAATGATGTATTGTATTTTTTTTTGTGTTTTGATAATATCCCAGTAGAGAATTCCTGCTTTAATTCAAGGAAACTGTGAAGCTCGTGATGTCAAGTGTTTAATAAAATGGTTCTTCGTCAAGAAGCATGTGCAGAATCCAAGTATTTAAAATTTAGTCCTTTTTCTATAAATATTGAAAGTATAAAGAGATGCTATAATAGTAGACTCACTGTGTCTAATTATTATTAAGGTATATATACGTATATTACGAGCCTGTGCAGAACAACCGTAGTTCTGATTTTGGTTTTGATATTTCGTTACAAGTGGCGTCCGCGACAGGACGCAGTGAGGTTACTGTTATAATTATTTTGTTGACTGGCATTTTGTGAATAAAGCTGGTTTAATTGATATTATCATTGTGGCTCCTTTAACTGCAAAACGCCGGGGATTGCGTTCTTTCTTTACCAAGACTGTTAATGTTTTGAAAAACGAAATTGGTAAGGATGATTTTTCAGCAGGTATAATTGCAGATAAATTTACAAAGTTGCAAATGTTACAGAAAGATATTGAGGAACTTAACGAGCAGATTTTGAATTCTATAATTTCGGCTAATATAACGCCTGAAAAAGTTAACGATGAAATGGAAAGCTGGGATATTTCTTAAGATGAATTTATTACCATTTCTCGCTTAGTTAGTGAGAAGTTGAGAAGTTAGATGCCTTCGAACAGGTAAATTTAGAAACTAGGTCGCAAGGCAGTGTTTTTAGTAATTCACCTTGTAACGCTAAATCGTTGAAGCTCCCGAAAATAGAGCTTAAGAAGTTCGATGGAGAATTATTGAACTGGCTTCGGTTTTGTTCTCAATTTAAAAAAATACACGAGGACCTTGATTTGGACGAAAGTGACAAATTTCAGTATCTTGTGCAAAGCATGAAACAAGGGACGAGCGCTAGAGACTTTATTGAAAGTTACCCAATGTCTGCGAAAAATTATTCAAAATCTATTAGTACTCTTAAGGAACGTTTTGGGAATCATGGTTTGTTAATTGAGGTATACGTGAGAGAACTTCTAAAGTTGATTGTAATGAATGTTAAGACAGGTAAGAGTAAAAAATTACCATCGCCGCAACTATTTGATAAGATTGAAGCACAACTAAGAGCTCTCGAATCCTTAGGTATTAAAACGGAAAACAATACTTGTTGTTTATATGCCATGGTAGAATCATGCCTCTCGGAGGAAGTTCTCAGAGCCTGGCAAAGAAGCCCGCTTTTGGAGAAGTAAACGAAAGTCAGGATATTTCTCGCCTAACTAATTTGATTAAATTTTTAAGATAAGAATTGGAAGTGGAGGAAAGACTTAAGTTAGCGCGGGGTGGATTGGAAATTTTTAGGCAAAAAGACAAGTATTGCAATAAATCGAAAAGGGGTTTAAAAGGCAAATTTAAATCGAAACAGTTAACGAACGTCCCTACGGCGGCAGGTTTCCTTACGACGAAAAATAATAATTGTATCTTATGCAATAAACTACACGATAGTAAGGACACTGTTACGATGGCCTGTTACTCTCTGTCATTAGACGAGGAAAAGAATAAAATTAGGCTTAAGAGGTGGTGCCGAAAATGCCTTTCACCTGGACATGTTGCTAAGTCGTGTAAACAGTTTGTACGTTGCTATGCGTGTGGTAAGGATCACATAATTTCTGTCTGCCCGGATCTGCAGACACAGGAAACACAAGAAAAGGGAACAGAGTCAAACACCGTTCAGGCAACTACGGCGGGACAGATGTGTTTTACGGAGGTAGCTCTTATGACAATTAAAGTTAATGTGTTAGGAAAATCAGGCACTAGGGAAGTAAGAGCGTTTCTCGATTGCAGATCACAAAAATCGAACATTTTGAAGTCTACGGTACAGGAATTAGGACTAATTCCCATTGCAGAGGAAACTGTGGCTCACACGCTTCTTGGAGGGGTTAAGATTGAACCGAACGCACATAAAAAGTATCGGATCAAGCTACGTTCTCTCAATCCTTATATGAGAAAAGAAATGGAATTTGTGTTTTGGATCAGGTAGCTATATGTGGAAATATAGCACCAGTACCTAACGGCCCTATTTTAAAAGAACTTAAGTGTAAAACGTTATGGCTGTCAGACATAGGAACAGGTTACCCGAAGATAGAGATCCTAACCGGCAGCGACATTTATGGTACAATTCTTACAGGGAAAGTCGAACAGCTCGATAAAGGTTTTACTGCAATTGACACTACATTAGGATGAACTGTTTGTGGTCGACTTAAGGAACATTCCGACCCACAAGGTAGAGGTATATCTATTCTGAATGTAGTCTGACGTTTCGGGACTTAGACTATCCGATCTTTGGAACATAGAGACAATAGGAATTTCAGATTCCGACAGTAATTCAACAAAGGACGCGGAAGAAGGTATTGCTTGGGAATAGTTTGTAGGCTCCTTATGTAAAAATGAAGAGGGGAGATACTGTGTTGGTCTACCCTGGTTAGAACATAACATAGATTTACCGTCCAACCGCGATATCGAGGAAAAAAGGCTTCTCAGCACAACACGAAAATTTAAAGCTTTGAATATATTTGAAGAGTACGATAAGGTGTTTAGAGAATGGCTTGCTGAAGGCGTGATAGAGGAAGTTCCGGTGTACGATCTTAAGTCTAAAGGGCATTATGTGCCACATCATCCTGTCATTAAATAGTCTTACCACCAATGTACGGATAGTCTTACCACCAAGTTACGGCCGGTATTTGATGCGTCATGTAAATTTAAACTAGCACCTTCTCTTAATGACTGTTTGGTAAAGGGACCGAATTTGATCCAGGAAATACCTGCCTTATTATTAAGATTCAGAGATAGACGCATAGGAGTTACGGCGGATATGAGATGCGCATTCTTACAAATTGAACTTAAAAAAGAGGATAGAGATTTTTTAAGATTCCTTTGGTGGGAAAAGAATAGTCTCATAAAGGTTATCCTTGAGCATCGCTACAAAAGGGTAGTTTTCGGTGTTAGATCCAGCCCGTATCTTTTAGGTGCTGTCATTTCGTTCCATTTGTCTCGAGTGTCTGCTGAGCGAAGTCACGTTGCAGAAAAGCTTCGAAATTCTTTTTATGTCGATAATTGTGTCACGTCTCTTGACACAGAGGAAGAGTTGAAGGATTTTATGGATAAATCAATTGACATTTTGGCAGAAGCTAAGATGGCCCTACTGATGTGGACATTCGGTCCTATAAATGAAGTTAATAAAATTTCGAGGAATGATAATTTGGAATCTCTTTCTAAGAATCAGATTTTAGTCTTGGGGATTCTATGGGATAGAACGGATGATAGCATTGTTATTCATTTTAAGCCTGTACCAAATCCAGAAAAATCTGTCAAAAAGAGATTGTCCTTAACAGTCGATCCGCTAGGGTTCTTAGCTCCTGTATTATTACCGGCTAAGTTATTGATTCAAGAAGTTTGGTCTATTAAAGCAGATTGGGATTCTTCACTATCAGAAGAGATGAAACAAACATTTCTGAAAGGATGCAGTGAATTACAGATCTTATCAGATTTGAAAATACTCCGTAGAATAACAGGATATGGAAATAAACAAACTTGGAATTTGCATGTTTTTTGTGACTCGAGCCAGAGAGCTTACGCGACTGTGATTTCCTTACGGTGTGAAAACAATAGTAATACCTGTGTAAATTTTTTGAGCGTAAAATCTCGTGTTGCACCTTTAAAAAAGATGACAATACCACGTCTTGAAATTTTAGCCTATGTTTTAGGAGTATGTCTAGCGAAGTATGTTGTAGAGGCATTATTCTTAGACGAAATTGAAAAACATTACTGGTCTGATTCCACCACAGCTCTATCATGAATCAAGCGCAATGATCAATGGGGGACTTTTGTAGGAAATCGTGTCAGAGAGACTTGTGCACTTTCAGAGGCAAATCAGTGGTCTTACGTACGAAGCCTGTTAAATCTAGCCGATATACCATCTCGAGGTTGTACCCCTGATGAAATTCTAAAGAATGCCTGGTGGGAAGGTCCTAACTGGTTAAAGAATCCGAAGGCCACGCCTTGAAATTAAACCCAAAAATGCATTAATTTCTTCAGAAATCAAAGAAAGCTGTAGTATTAAACGTTAGTTTCAGTACTGATACATCTAAGTGGTATGAAAAATATTACAAATTTTCAGCAATTGTAAGACTTTTGGCATGGGTTCTAAGATTCATTAGAAGCTGTCAGGCAAAATCTTTATATAGAACAAAATTCTTGTCTGCAGCCGAGTTAAAGGATACAAAAACACTTTGAGTCTACTAGTTCAGCGTGAATGATTTTCTCAGACTGGAGATGTAATAAATGGTCACTCAATCGTCAGAGATAAAATAAGACTGATAAGAGCGAAAACGAAGATTCTCGCAAAAGATGATGAATTTGGATTTAAATATCCAATTCTGCTTCCGTCAAACATATTGCGCAAAGTCTAGTGCTCGAATACCATAAAAAGAATTCTCATGCCCGTTTTCAAATGCTCATGTCAATGATTAGAGAAGAATACTGGATTATTTCAGCTAGACAGACAATTAGATCAATAATCAAGGAATGCATTACCTGCAAAAGATTCACAACAAAGTCACCTGCAACCATACCTATTCATTTACCTTTAGACGGAGTACAGGATGCTCAAACTTTCGAAGTCACCTGAATTGACTTGTGTGGTCCCCTTATTCTTAGGAAAAAGACTAAAACCTGGGTGGTGCTGTTTACATGCGCAGTCTACAGAGAGACTACTACATTTGGAGATTGTGACATCCTTAAGTGCAGATTGCTGTTCACAAGCATTAAGAAGATTCATAGCTCGACGAGGCCGTCCGACAGTTATCTACCGGTGCATTGAACCAAACTGAGTGGCTAAAGATAGCTACGCTTGAAACTGTAAATCCGATTAAATGGAAATTCATTCCCCCAATCACAGCATAGTGGGGCGGTTGGTGAGAGAGACTAATTCGCATAGTGAAAAATCTACTTGTTCGAGTTCTTGGTAAGTCGTCTGTTACGTATCAGGAAGAACTGCTTACAGTTCTTTGCGAAGCAGAAGCCACTGTTAATAAACGCCCGTTAACATACGTCTCCAACGATGCAGATGAGTTGAGGCCTCCAACTTTGCCATTACACCGTCCAACTTTCTCCAAGGTGTAAAAAGATTGGAACGGCTGATCTTGATCACTTGGATAGGAATAAACTTATAGAGAGAGCGAACGATATTGCCAAGAAATGCATGAACAATTCAGACGACGATATATCTGGCAAAATTTTCAAAGTTAGAGAAGTGGTCCTTGTTGGTTCTGAAAACCAGAAGAGACTTAATTAGCTACTTGCAGTGATTGAAGAACTGTATCCAGGTAGGGACGGCTATATGAGAGTCGTCAAATTCAAATCTCCACTTGGTCATCTCGTTTATCTAGTCCAAAAGGTTTACCCTCTAGAAGTTAATTCTTCTGAGGATCCCATGATACCAGATCAAAATCCTTATAATGACGCACCAGCAACATCACAAAATGACAGTTCAATTCAGAAGGATGTTTCAGAGGCTCCTCTGACTTTAAGAAGCTATAGAGTAATCAAGATACCGAAGAGACTGGGCTGTTGAACTTTCAAACTTTGTTGATTTGTCTCGAAGATGGCAAATCAAGATGGGAGAATGTAACGTAATGCCGTCAGTAAACTTCGGGAGGTATCCACGAGATTTTGTTTTATGAATAATTTTGTTGAATGAACACGAAACTGTTTAATGAAATTGTTCTTAGTCAAGAAGCATGTGCAGAATCCAAGTAGATAAAATTTATTTCTTTTTCTATAAATAATGAAAGTATAAACAGGTGCTATAATAGTAGACTCACTGTTTCTAATTATATTTAAAGTTTAGATACGTATATTAAGAGCCTGTGCAGAACAACCGTTGACGGGTAGTCTCGGCGTAGTTCCAATTTTGGTTTTGATATTTCGTTACACCATGGATGTTTATACCTTTTTAGACCAGTTTCGATAAAGAATTCAAGAAAAAAAAAGCAAAAGCTTTGAAATACACACTTCTGGCAATAGCTTATTATTTGAAATGAGAAATATCGTCAGACACTTTCAAATTTTATTCTTTGAAAATATCGCATGTATACGAGCTGTGAATTGGAGGATATATTTTTCTTAAGAGAAATATTACTATTCTATCATTGAAAAAAATGCTGTGAAATGCGTGATATTAACATTTCTAAGCATGATTATTAATTGGAAAGGGATATTACACCACTCATTATTTTTACATGGAAAGAAGACTTCAAATGATACCGGAAAAAGGTACACTGCGGGGGAAAAAAAATGCGTTTTTCATGCCTTGAAAGCCGAAAGCGCGACATAGGATATGTATTAGATTTATAAATAACATTGTTCAAATATAGATATTTTGACACAAAATCGGACTTTTCTGAGATGACATGCAATTTTTTTCATATTTCGATTCTACGACTCAAATTAGGCCAAACTTCCAAGTTTTGTAAAACTCGCAAGCGTAGTTTTTAAAAAATTAGCTTTCAAAATTTTATATCCTCAACGTTAATTCAATCTCGTGTGTATTTACTAATATCTTTTTTTTTATGAAACTTATTTGATTCTTTTCTACACAGTTCGAAATTTAGGTTCATTCCAAATAAAATTCACATATTTTTTATAATTTATTTTTTAAATTTGTATTTTTAAATAATTTTTATAAATTTTTCGAAAAACATTTTCAATTATAACCTATAAAAGTTTTACAATCATCTTAAAGTAGATGTATTTCTAAGTACACCTGCAAAAGAATTGGAGCTTTTTTTCAAAATTTCCGAAGGTATACGAGAATTTATATATTGGCGCGTTTTGAAATTTGGCATATTTGTTGAAAGCGATAATAACGAAAATGCGGTTTACGCACTTCGTTAAAATTATTTGAAAGTAGGAACGATGTGGCTTTTTTCCGCTCCTGCTCAATGGAAGGGAAAGGAAAATAGGTTGCCATATCTTAAGAAGTTCGCCAAGTGGCTCAAACTGGAAAAAAATGCTCCAAGTTAAAATTTTGAAATTCTCTGTAAATTTCGCACCAAATTTTACAAAATTTAATATTTAGTCATAATTTGAGTCGTAGAATCAAAATATGGAAAAACACTGGCGTGTTATTTCAGAAAAAGCCCCATTTTGTGTCAAAATACCTATATTAGAACAAAGCTATATATAAATTTAATATATATCCTAAGTCGCGCTTTCAAGACATGGAAAACGCAGTTTGAATTTCGTCAGTCCGCTCAGTAGAACGGGAGATATATACCTATCCGAATTTTTTTTTGCAGTGTACGTATTTTTTCTAATGTTTCTAAAGTTAAATCATTGTTCACAAGAAAAATTTCGCTTACGCTGAAATCAATTGAAAATTCATTAAATACATCTGTATCAGCAATAAGTAAAATAAATAGTCAAGATTTACAACTAAATGTATATTGTGTGAGAGAAAAACTGTTATGGATGCTTCTCATCTTAAGGAATGCCCTAAAGTGACTGTGCATGTATATGACAGATACTGGCAGGCAAAAAAAAGCTTGAAGATCTTCATACTGTTTGAAGTTTTCCTTCTGACCAAATTATGTTCCAAATTTTACATTTTGTTCTTTTTCATGTGTTTATGTTGAGTATACTTGTCACACTCTATTCAATGAATTGTACGTTCAAGTGCTACTTCTAGAATAATAATAATAAAAAAAAACTTACAACTTAAAAAAGCTCAAAGACATAATGTTCACTAGCTTTTGACGATTCATGAGCTTTAGTACAGAATAGTTTGTATGAAAACTATTTAGCAGCAGATAAATGGAACCACACTGTGATCCTTAGTGAAGCATGGCTTTAATTAAATGACTGAAGCAAAAAAGTCTATTAATTACCGAAAACGAGGAGAAAAATTTGCACAAAACTGGTTCTGTAAATTCAAAGAAAGCTTCAGTAAGGGGTTTATGATTGTCACAGGAATTTCTGACAATGGGAAATTCAGAATGAGAACAGTGAACAAAAATGTCAAAATCATCTCAACGTAATACCAAGAGAAAGTCAAATTTCGAAAAATATCACTGTATTCTTTGTAAAAAACGAATATATATAGTTATATCTACAATACGGGTATAACATATGTAACTTTTAAACGTATTCTTACGATTTTCCATGACGTTTCATTTGTGGACTATTCCTCCTTTGCTTTCGTGAAAAGAGCTCTTTCTAAGCGCGAACCCACCACGATTGATGGACTGTGAAAAGTAGCGAATAAGGAAGGAAGTATGTACCTCTGGAAATTTTACGAAAAGCCCTCCTATCATGGAAAGCACGATGCAGACTTACAGTCCAGATAATCGGAAGCGAATCATTCTTCATCATGACAATGCGAGCTCTCACATCGGCTCAAGCAAAGCAATTTTTGACGGGACAAAATATAGAACTGATGCGTCATCCGCCGTACAGTCCTGATTAGGCTTAGGCACCCAATTAGGTTTTTATTCCGGCACATAAAAAATAAATTACGTGGTCAGCGATTTGGGAGAACCGAAAAAGAGGTTGATGCATTCAAGACGCATGTTTTGAAGTTACTTCAATCGGAATGGAAAAAGTGCTTCGAAAATTGGTTCAAACGCAGGCAAAATTGTATCAATCTTCATGGAGAATATTGTGAAACACAATAAAACCAATTTCGATCATAAATATTTGTTTCTTCATTATTAGGCCGGAAATATGAATAACAACCCTCGCATAATGTTATGAAACGTTCCAGGAATTTATGGTGCATATTTTGGATGTATAATGCAAATATTGAAATTTGCTTAAATACGCGCACTTAATTTAAAGAAAATATCATCAAAGTAAATTTATCTACAATCGAAAAGGGGTTGACTTTAGAATTTTAGTTTGGGAAAATTTTGATCATTTCCTTCCATTTTTAAATGTTGGAAAAGTAAATAGCATAAACGAATATTGCTACGTGAAAAGTATTTAGCAAAGTGAATCTAGTTACTAGAAATTCTTCTTGAATTAATAAAGTGAGAATGAAAAATATGTTCTATATCTTAAACGTGGAAAACAAAAGGCTACCAGAAATTTTCTAAGAAGTAAGAAGAATGTAATTGTTCGGATCACTTAAGTTCTGGGCAACATTTTTCGCTAAGTCTTCATGTATCCCAAAGTTTGCAACTTTAGTTGATTCTGTAATGTAACGAAATAGAAAAATATAATTTTTCCTTCAGCGACTTAAGAAAAAACGGATTTATATTTACGATAAAAATAAATATTAAATAAACTGGTTATACACAATTAATGGATAAAAGAAAAAAATTAAAAACTGGAGAGCAGAGAGTGATTAAGAAACCTCAAATTTTTCTGCTTCGACACCGGAAGTTGAGCATGGGATCCTTGAATTAATAGGTCAATATGCTCATCGTTACTTCCGAGATATATAAAAAAGACTATTAGTTTTCTACAACATTTTTTGTAAGTTATGAAAATGAAACGTTCTGAAATTTTATATTGAAATCAAGAGACCCGCATTATATTAATTAGACGCCTCAGAAATTCACAGTAAGGAGCTAGCCTGTCGTAATGAACAACTTGGGCTTAGAATTCGATTACTTACGGATCCGAACTACGACTTCGTATAGCATGTTTCGACCATCAATGTGTATCGACCATCCCAAGGTGACTGTAGTTTTTCGGACAGAGTTTTTTCAATCGAATCAGATTCCACAACCACACCTTGTCTCCTTCGTTGAATCGACGTCTTATAGCTCGTGTCGTATCGGGACTCATCTTCTCCGTCGCCAAGTTGACTAGTTCTCGTGTAAAATTGCACATCACATCAAACCGGGTCTGGAGATCTTGGATGTATTCTTCAGACGATGAAGGCGCATCCGGAGGGTGACCAAACAAGAGATCGCAAGGCAGACGAAGGTCACGACTGAAGAGCATCTGGGATGGGAAATATCCAGTAGTCTTGCTTATAGCCCTGGGGTAAGCCAGCAAAAACAAGCGTAACTTCTTATCCTAGTCCTGATGGTTTCTGGAAACCACTAAACAGAGGTTATTAAGGATGGTTCTATTAAACCTATCTACCATGCCGTCTGATTGAGGATGTAAAGGTGTCGTTTGGTTTTGTTAATGTCTAGTAGCTTGCAGAGTTCTTTTACTACAGCCGATGCAAAATTTCTTCCTTGATCGGAATGTAACTGAAGAGCCACTCTGAACCTGGAAATCCAATACTGAATCATCACCACTGCTACTGTAATCAGGAACTTGCTACTCTTGATCAGGAATAGGGTACACTTCAGGCCACTTGGTGAAGTTATCAATGATAACGAGGATGTATTTGTTGCCATCAGCAGTTCGTGGAAGAGGACCCAGGATGTCAAATGTGATACGTTCAAATGGCGCTCCTACATTGTAACGTTGTAACTTCCCTCGGCTTCGTTCCTTGCCCCAGATGCTGAAAGCAGTTTGTTGAAGTCCAAGGAAAACTTCTATTTCCTTAGAATGTCAAATCCGAGTATACAAGTATCTGTAACATCCGCCACATATGCCGTATGATGGTAGGCAGTATTTCCAAATATGATATTTACGGTTAAAGTCCCATCAATTGAGGTTTTATCACCAAACACAGTCTGAACGGTAACGTAAGATGGCGTCCAAATGAGCTTATCTTCAAACTGTTGAGCTAGATCTTTCCAAATGATGGTAACGTTGGCTCCTGTTTCGAAAATCATATTGCAAAGAACTCCATCGATATGCCCATTGATGAATAACCATTACTGTTGTTACTCACTGCAGAAAATTTAAGCGCTTTAAACTGGGGTTTTTATTATATTTCAAACTCCGCTGCGCGAGATGGTCATTAATTTGTTTCTTACGTCATTTCTGGGAAATGGTCTCATTTTCCGTACCCAAGGGTGTTCTGCAGTTCTTTCTTACGTGGCGTTCACCATCGTAGTTCCAGATGGGTAGAATAAGGATGCTTCCTTGTTACTGCTATTCTGTATCAAAGCAATAACTTGTCTGGTTAAATCACTAAAAATGGTTAAATCTGGTCTAAATGAGTAATCACTTGATTCACTGGCTCCTGGACTTGAGCAGCTCTGGCTGGGTGGCGGTCTGTACGAGTTTCTTGCTAGGCTGCCTCTAATTTCATGGTGTACGCCAGAGCGCTTTTTATACCTTTGACATCCGTCATTCGTAGAACTTTCTACATTTCAGAATCCCGGATGCCGTTAATGAAGTACTGCAGGGACAGGTTTTCCCTTGTTTCTGTCAGGCAGGCCGAAAAGACAAGATGAGACAGCCTTTCAACATTAGTGGCAAACTCCTGGAGTGTTTCCGTGGGCTTCTGTTGAAGGAATTTTAATTGAAGCCTGCTGTAGTCTTTTAAACATTATCCAAAATGCGCAGCTCTAACGCGCCAGATAGAGCTTTGAAATTTAGCCCTTTGTTTTTGGGAAGAGTCTGAAGGATATACCCCCTGCGTCTGCTCTCAGAGAAGCAGCGAGATGACAAGACTTAGCTTGGGATTCCCACCCATTCGCTTCTGCCACTATAGATAATTGAATCTTATATACTTGCTAAGAGGTCTTCCCCTCATATGTGGATAAATTCAGAGATTCTATTTTCAACAGCGTGTGTTGTGCATTTCATAGCCTCAAATTGGTTTTCTATTATGCAAGTAATTTCTCCTTTCATTTCTTCCGGACCTGCTTCAATCTTTTCCTGACCAGCTTTCATCTACTCTTTAACGGAGTCTTGACCAGCTTTCATCTTTTCCTGGCCCGCCGTCATTTCTTCTTTAACAGCTTTCATCCCTTCTCTAAATGATTCTTGACCAGCTTCCATCTTTTCTTGAAACTCAGCAAAGGCTGCCACCAACTGCCTTTATGTTACTCCATCGCTGTTGTCACTGTCATTCAATCCCAGTTCTGACACCAAAAAGTGTTGCGTGCGTACGGGTTCGTAATAGGTTGAATTCCCAAGTCCGATAATAGGTTAATAAAATTCATTCTTATCAAAAGAAATATATCAGAACTTTGGAATTTTCCTCAGAGATCTTCGTGCAATTGTTGACAATATCACGCAATGTAATGAGTAGTTATACTTCAAACTACTAAAAACACTAAACAGAAGGAAGTGCACAACGCATTTAAAGAAAAAGCTAATCCAATCTGACTCTGAATTTGCAACAGTAGCAACAACAGCTAACTAAACAACTGAACTGAGAAGTTCTCTCTGCGGCATTTTATAGATTTCAATAGGCCGCGCGAGATCTTCTAGTACGTTTTGCTTCTCGAGATTTCTGGAAAGCAAAAAAGAGTGAAATTACGGTTACAGCTAACATAGTGGTCAATTAGATTTATTAAATTTAAATACAAATTATCGAGACATTCATTTACTCAATTTTAAATCGATGTGCTCCTGTAATTTTTTACTTTTCCGGCATAGCTTTGTCTTCAAATTTGTCTCGCGCTGCACTGCACAGGGAACTTCAACAATTTTAATTACAGTTCACAAAAGTTAGCTATCTAAGTACAAATTCGTAAGAATATATTGAACATTATAATTTCTTAATATTTACTTAGTCTGTGGCAATTATGTTAATTTTCTAACTGTGAATATTTGTTTTGCTTCATTCCGTTCTTTTGGTTTTTCATCACGCTAATTCATGGAGCACAGAAATTT
This sequence comes from Stegodyphus mimosarum, assembly GCA_000611955.2. NCBI lineage: Eukaryota > Metazoa > Arthropoda > Arachnida > Araneae > Eresidae > Stegodyphus > Stegodyphus mimosarum. The sequence goes on along the minus strand of KK114208.1, from coordinate 44,504 downwards.
TATTCGAATTTCGGTTATGTAAGAGTAAAGTGTGGTTAAATAGTTTGATTTCTTAACTGCAACAGGTGCTGAGTTAAGATGAGTTTCTGCATCAGTGAAGTGGTTTTCGTTTTGCTCTGCTCGCAGATGCTGAGTTGGCTTTAACGTCGAAATGAATTTCTGCAGTTAGAGTCATAATATTTTCAGATGCTTATTCGATGCTCATAAATAGCCGCTAGGTCAAATACTATACGGTTCAAGCCAGTTATTTTAAGTGCTCTCAAAGTGAAGACTGTTCGGTTTAGGTTGCAATTGTAAATGATATATTGTGACTAAATTAAAAGTTCAACTTCTTAATTATTGAGATAGTTTCGATTCTTTGTTTGTTTGAGTTGAAGAGTGGCCGTTAGGTTCGGCGCAATCGACAACTAGAATTTCATTTAGATCTATTAAGCATATAATTATCCATTATCTTAAATAATAAACACGTCAAGGAACATTTTACTGGCTGTTATGACATAGGCTGTAAATAAATTGGGAAATGTAAATTACAAATAGCAGAATTTAAAATTTTACCATTGGTATCTGTCTTATAGAATAAAAAATCAGAGCTTCAAGTGAATTCTTTTATTTATTATGACTTGGTAGTTCATGCTGTTTGAAATAGAAAGAAAGTTCTGTTAGAAGGCATAATGTCAGTACCCTTTTGAAAGTAATTCGGAATACTCGAATTTTGACGCTGAGACGCAACAAAGCTCCAAATATTCGTAATCCAGTTTAGAACATATGTGCAACTTTGATCCAGTCTTTGAAACGAATGAATAATTCATCGCCTGCTATCACTTTTTTCATACGAAAGCAAGAAATCGCATTAGATATTCAGTTTCAACTTTTGGTTTTTTTTATGGAGAATCATCACTTTGCAGACATGATGCTATAGTTCGTACTTTATTAAGATTCAGAGAAAAACAAATTCGAGCACTTATCTCTTATCAATAAAGAACAGCCTGGGAAAGTTGAATTAGTGAATACCATCATTTTTAGTTTGGTTAAAAATATTTTATTTCAAGTAGTCATGTAACCCATATATTTGTAATTAAACGAAGCACAGACTGATTTTGAAATAACACCTATACGCACATGATATAGCAGAGTAATGGATATTACAATAAGCTTTCTATTTTAAAAATGAATTTGACAGAGACTATGAGGGCTATCTATGTGAATGGTGGGATACCATAGCCAGTACTTTCACCAAGATTAAAATCCTGATTCGAATTACAAGTGTTCAGCGTTCTTAGTGGCCTGCAGGGAATTAGCTTTATAATTCACATTAAATAAATAAATAGATAATCTTGTCCTCACTTTCATATTGAAGTTCAACACTTAAAATACTTTAGAAAAACCGAATTTTTGATTCAGATATAATCCGTAGTTATATATTTATATGGACAGTTTATCTATAAATAGAACCAAATAAGTTTCTTTGTGCTTGTTTAGTCGAACACAGCAAAGGTCGTAAGCATTATATAATAGAACAGTACGTTTGTAGAAGGTTGTTTTCAAAGAAAAACTCGCCACTTTTCTACCTTTGAAGCGCAAAACTTCGTAAACAGCAATGCAACCAGCTCTTTCACTGAAATTCATACCACGGTTAATCCATTCCCGGACCCCACATAATTGCTTAGCAATACTTTATTCATGAGCTCTTAATGCAAAACTCAAGAAAGTCATTAAATTTGACATAAAAAGATAAACATAACATGGCTAAAACGTAATGCTAAATATGTAAAAGAAACAAACAAACAAAAAAAAAACCTGGCTTAATTTTACTGTATCTGTAGCAAACAGAGTGGATGGCATTAAGTGGAAAGTGGTACGGAAAAGAAATGGAAGAGAAGCTATTGTTTGGATGGAGATTCCCTTCCATAAAGACATCAGATAACTATTCTACGGAGGCATCTTTATTATCATTATCTTTTTGTCTTTTCTTAATCGTACTTGACTCTGCTTGAGATCCAATAGACCTCTGTTTCATATAAAATTGTTCATTGTGATGTGGTGAAGTCTATGTTTTTAAATGTTTCTAAAGAGAGATTGTCATTGAAAACGATTATGTTTTAAATTGCTTACTTTATCAGGGTGAAACGTCTTTATCAGGGTTTTAGATTGCTTACTTTATCAGGGTGAAATTAATGAAAACTTTGCGCCTTATTCCATTTTCCGGACATTCCGCGGATCAAAGAACTAGGATCACCTTTATTTTCTTCTTTATAAGCCGAAGATATTTTCTCCCTTATCACATTTTGTTGTTTCTAAAATGGTTCCATTTTTTCTTTTTGAGCATGGTTGCATTATATGGCCGTACAGTACCTTTCTGAAAGATGGACTGCATGTTTTATAGGGTATTTTTCCCGCCTTCTTGGCATGCTTTCGTGGTGTAGTGGTCTGCATGCTCGACGCGTAACCGAGAGGTCCGTGGTTCGATTCCCGGCGAAGGCGTTGCTCATTTTTCATGTCTCCTGCTTCGTAATAACCTAATGACTCTACAGTTTAAATGGGGGAAAGTATCATTCAAAGGTAATACCAGTCGCAGTACGAATGAGAATATTGAAGAAATGAGAGCTAAAGTCGAGGAATGTATTATTGGAAACAGACAAGTGATAGATAGCGTCTCAAATTCCTACGAAAATGGGAATGCAGGATTTCGACGCAATAAGACAGATATATAAAGACAGAATCCCATAGATAGTATAATTCTACTAAATGACAAAGCTGTTAAAGTCTGTTCTTGCAACAAAATCTGGCTGAATCTCCTTGAAATCGAATTCATGGTCTTAGAATCCGGTTATTGCTAGGCTTTAAATAAAGTTAAGCAACGAAAGATATTAAAATGATACTTCTAAAAGTCGCTGAGTGTTAATTCCATGTTATTACATACCTTAAGATACCTCACAGATATTCGTAACTTATATTGATCGAGATACCATCCGTCACTTTGTAAATTTTTTGTTCTAATAATTCATTCATGGTGATCCTGTAAAGATATAAGGCTATTTAGAAGCAAGAGAGATGAAAAGTAAGAAATGCCCTCGCCGGGAATCAAACCACGGACCTCTCGATTCTACGCGTCGAGCGTGCTGACCACTACACCACAAAGGCATGCAAAGAAGGCGAGAGAAATACTTTATAATCCAAGGTTCCTATGCACTTACTATCAAGAATATGAGTATCAAAAACAGCCGATTAATTAAAATATAAAATAGATACTATATCTGCTGCATGGAGCTTCTGTAGTGATAATCAATACAGTCAGGAATATAATTGAGATGAAGATCTCATTTAACATCTCATTCCTACAGTAAAATGTTTAATATAAATATTCCGTGAAGTCCAGTATCGTTGGTAAGCAGAATTATCGGTTCTGCATCATACGGTATCCATAAGATCTGTTTAAAATTCCTCTTCATATTTTCATAGGTATGAAATTTCTGTGGTTCAGAATTTGATATTAGTCAGCTATATTATATTTCTTTGGAAACAACACCATCGGATACCAGGGCAGTTACCTCAGGCTGACGAACTTTATACACTTTTTTGTAAAAGAATCGAAGCACTATGAAGGAAGTGGTTGTTATTGCTGAAACTGAATATGTGTATAGCTCATACACAGATAATAAAATGATTAAAAAATCAAGGTCATAGTACCTGTTTACGGCTCACAATCACCCATTGAGTGTTCAAATTAGTAGTAGGCCGAACCGCCCCTGGCGGCAATATGTGCTTAAATTCGTCGAGGCAAGGAGTGCTAGAGGTTCCTAATGCCATCCTGCGACCCATTCTGCAAGGCATTTATCAGTTATCGGTCCAGATCTGCGATATTTTGTGGTGCCCGAATCTGGCGGCCTACCATATCCCAGAAATGATCGGTTGATTAAAGGTCTCGTGATCCTGTTAGACAAGGAAGACCATCAACCGCACGGACAGTCCAGAAATATGCGAGTGGTATGTGACCTGGCTTTATCTTGTTGGAAAATGGCCCCAGGATAACGTGCCAAGAAGGGTAATGTAACTGGCCGCAGGATGGTATCAACATGTCGTTCAGCTATTAAACATGTGCGGAGGACGACTAAAGATGACCTGCTGCCATAAGAAATAGCACCACACAGCATCACACCAGGGCTTATGGTTGTATGCCTTTGTAAAACATAGACTGATTGGGACCGCTGGCCCCGTCCACTCCAAACACGAACACGGGGGTCATGCGCTTCAAGCGTGAAACGAATTCGTTGCTGAACACTATATGATGCCAGTCTGATGGCAGCCATGATGATCGGCTGCGACACCACTCCAGACGACTCCATCGATGTTGTGGGGTTAAAGATATAAGGTATATCTCCCACATTCTTAGCGTGCCTTCGTGGTGTAATGGTCAGCACACTGAGCCGGTATTTCAGAGGTCCGTGGTTCGATTCCCGGCGAAGGAATTGCATATTTTTCATGTCTCCTGCTACTAAATAACCTAATGTCTCTACAAAGGTAAACGTCTTAAAGAACTCTGTGAGCATAACCTTACCTTACATAAGCGCCAGACAGTGGACGGTACCACGGGAGGTATAGACGTGGCTGCAATGCGTTGAATAGTCGAAAATGATACCGTTGGGGCTGTTCGGGCCTGGCGAACAATCATCCTACCTTGTCTCGCATTTGTGCTCATTGGCCGTCCAGAACCTTCATTTCGTCGGCAATTTCATTGTAGCAATTATTGCTGCCAACATCTTTGTACAGCAGTGTCTGTACGCTGCAGGTGGAGACCTATTGCTCGGTATGACCACCCAGCTTAACGCAACCCTACAATGCGACCACGTTTGAAGTCGTTTAGTTGTCTGTAAAGTCTTCGATATCGTCGTAATGGCATCTTTAGTTGCTTCTTTACGGAATTACAATGGCAGCAACAAAAAAAGATAAATTTTCCGCATCTGTTACTGGTTTTGTACTTTGCGAACTGCGCACTAGAAATGTGGACTATGATCATCGCAATTCCAGTTCATTTGGCTTGAAACTTTGATCATTTGCACGTTCGATCAAGATGTTTTTGAATACCAAATTTCGTCACGATCGCAAAAGTCCTTCTTGGTGCTTCGAGTTTTTTTGTAAAAGAGTGTACGTCATAGTGCCTAATTTGAAATACCAGAGAAGTTGTGGTTATTCCTAAGTATAGCAAAGAACACCGAAATCTGTCGAGCTGAAATTTCTTTCAGGAGGCTGACGTTAGTATAAGGAAGGTACAAGAATCTATGATTTCAACCTCCAGAAGCCTCTTGATCAAGATTAGGCAGAATGCCTTTGCTTATTTTGCTTGTATAACGGAGGTAAAAGGATCCATGATTTCAACCTCCAGAAGCCTCTTGATCAAGATTAAGCGGAAAGCCTTTCCTTCTTTTGCCTAAATACTTAAACCAATCGAATTAAATTTTTGAAAATGAAGCATTCGAAGCTGATACTGTCAATATTCATTGGTGCACATGCTCGAAATATTTCTTTAGGATGTCTAGGTCCATGTCACTGTGCATGATAGTTGCAGCAGGACGGACAGCAAATATCTTCATGGCCATGCTTAAGAGATTGTTTTCCGGATCACGCGTGTTACGTTATGGAAACACCAAGTGAGCAGCCGTCTGATTTTAGCCATACATAAGTACTTCCCTTAATGTTCTTTTAAAAATAAAATTTAAGAACTAAGTCTCCATTATATTATCAAGTTAAGAAATTAAATTTTGAATGTACGCAGCAATATCTTCAGAAAAAGCTTCAGTGTCCATTTACGTGCTTAGGATTTCTATTGCAAGAATGTGTTCAGCTGCAGTATTGTAGAGTCACTAGGATTTTTGAAGTAGGAAACGCGAACTTTTGCTCTCACCAGGACTCGAACCCGGATCTCTCGAATACGCGCCGAGTGTACTACCGTTACACCTCGAAGGCATGCAGAAAGGAGAGAGAAAATTGGGAATGGAGATTATAGAATCCATTCGCCAGATCTTGGTGGTGAAGAATCATTATCCACCACCTTTTAGTTCGGGCACTACTGTAGGTAATTATTAGGTTATTATTTCAAGTAGGAGAGCTGAAACATGAGCAATTCTTTTGACAGGATTAGAACCTGGACCTCTCAAATACGCACCGAGTGCACTACCGTTACACCACGAAGGCATGCTGGAAGGAGGGAGAAAATAGGTTATAACGTGACTACTTGAATTGGGAGATATTCAAAACATTCTATTACCTCAACAAAATCCAACGCTTCTGTAACTTAGTACGATGCATATTTTCATTTTTCATTGAGGGTTTTTTTTGCTTTAAAAAACAATCAATTGTTTTTGAGATAGCTGTTAAAAAAAGAAGAAAAAAATTCATCTAAACCCACCAGAAACACAAATCATCTGAAAGGTAAATGAAAGAACTTGTCAGTGATATATGTCACCGGAAAAGTATCGCTTTCTTAGCTACAATACTGGGGGATGGCCGCTTTTAGTCGTGGAAATTGAACCGAAAAGGAAAAAGTGGATTTTTAGCCTAAAAGTCTCCCCTCTACTTTAAGAGCTCAAGGAATCTCCTCTTAAGATACCTTAATGCTCGATTTCCTTAGTTTGGTTGCACATTTGGCGATAACTTGCTATATTTGGCATATTAATGAAATGCACTTTCTTTCTTTGATGAAACAATCAAAGAACGGTAAACTACAATTCATATGAATTTGATGATGTTTAAAATTAATTATAATTTAAAATTAAAGTAAGAGATACTAGTAGTTTTACTATAAACTTTCAAGCACGCAATTGCTCAACAAATGTAAAATAAAATCACATGGATTTGAAATTGATTAATAATAAACTGTAATTTAAACTTAAATTGAAAGCAAAATCTTTCACACAGATTCACTTAAAACTGAGATACAACAATACCTTGCACAGTCTGGCTAACCGGTTCCGCCATTATCCCACACTCTTTGAAATCGCACTAAATGAAATACTAAATGCATACAAAAAATGCTAATAAGTCCCCTCTCCACCAAAAAAAAAAAATCTTTTTTCTTCCTATTTTTCAACAACCAAAACGCAATATATAAATTCAAATGTCTTTATTATGAATTTTTAAAAATGCATATTTATCGTAAATCACATTTTAAAGACATCAGACTTAAGAAAACGTTAACGCCGGAATAAGGCGAGCAAAGTTACGAGGTCTTGGCTAAATGGGAAGCGTTTATTCACTTGCAACCTACTTCGTTTTCCGCATCTGTGTGGGGGAAAAGAAATTCCACGATTTTCCCGATTTTCCCTTGCGACTAAACTTTCACTGAGTAAAAGAACACCAAACCACAATACTCAGGTAGAATTATTTAAAAAAATATCTGCTTATGTATGAGGTTCGGAATATATATTTCCAGGGCCAGATCAGATGAAAGATTGACTCTTTAAAAGGCTAATTACGAGGTCATTTAATAGATTTTTATGCTTTAGTATAGTACAATACTTATAGGAGGACAAAGCGTGGTAAATAGATTGCATCATCCTTTGGAAACATAAAAAGGAAAGCACATGCATCAGATGTTAACATTTGATTTTTGAGAACTTATGAAGTATTACTGGCTGAGAGGTAAGGCTGCTAACACTAGTAATTTGTCATAGGTTCAAATACCGGCGAACAAGTTGGCTGGGGATGATGCATTTTCTTGGTTTTCTCTAAGTGCAATATTAATATTAGGCAGTTACCCGTTGAAAATTTCCAGGAAGGCCGGGCTCTCTTCAGGCTTCTTTAGTGGGCTTTGCTATAATCCAAATAATCCAATCTAATTAAGAGGCCGTTGAATGTTGCCACTTAGTGATGTCTGTTAATATTGTTACTTGCGTATGGGTTCGTTATGGACTGAATGCATAAGTCATTCAAAAGTTAACAAAAATTTATTCTTCTCACAAGACATAAATCAAAATGCTGAAATATTTCTTCAGAGATATTCGTAAAATATCGCAATGTCTCAAACGTTAATCAAAACTCAATTCAAAAACAGCGAAACTAATCCTATCTCACAGCGAAATCGCTACAATCAATAACAGCATTAAGTAAACAAACAGTTCGCTTAAAACAGCTACAACTACAGCTGAACTGAGGTGTTTCAAGTCGGCTTTTATAAGCCTTTTTAAATTATTTACTAGAACATTCTGCTAAAACCTCGATTTTTGTGGATGGCAACAGCAATTAAGACATTTTTATTTATTAAGTATTAAATGCACGCGCTCTTTTATTTTTACTTTTCCGACGTAGCTTTCTCTTCAAAATTCGTATGCGTTGTACAGGAAAATAAAGGAATTTTAATTACAATTCTAAATAAATACGAAATCCGTAACACTGCCCCCTTCCCAAGGACTGCACGTCCCGGTCAGTACAACCCCTGGACAGCAAGCCAAACTTAGAACTAAGGCATCAATGCACTAATAAACATTACATTACAATAACAAAAAAATAATTGCAATAAGTAACTTTCAGCAAATCATATACTATCAATCCCCAAATACAAATAAAAAACTATCAAATATTAAATACAAATTAAATACTATCAGATACTAAATACAAATCAAATACTATCAAATGCTAAATACAAAAAGGACCATGGTCTTATACTATATACATTACTATTTACAATAATATACACTCCGTACTATGGCTATAGTAATGAACTAACCTGTCGTAATGACCGACTTTAAGTTTAGAGTTCGATGACTTAACGGATCCAAACCACGACGTCGTTCAGCCTGTTTAGGACTGTGTTAGGAACATCCCGAGGTGACTGTAGTTTCGGACAGAGTTTATTTCGTCGAGTCGGATGTCAAAACCTAACCTTGTCTTCTTCGTTGAAATGATGGCCAGTAGCTCTCGTGTCGTAGCGGGTCTTCCTCTTTCTCGTCGCCAAGTTGACTCGCTCTCGTGCGGAACGATGCATTACTTCAAACCGAGCCTGGACATCTTGGATGTATTCCTCAGGCGATGAAGGTGCATCTGCAGGGCGGCTAAATAAGAGATCACAAAGCAGACGAAGATCACGACCGATGAGCATCTGGTATGGAGAATTGCTGTTAGTCTTGGGTTTCTCTTCAACCCTAGTATGATTTCGGTAGCTTTCCGAGCAGTGTCTTTTAGACAAGACTTCGGCGTTTCCAGCTGAGGATCTCTTCTGATGATCGATAGTCATGTCCTCTGATGCTGAAAGCAGTTTATTGTTTTTTAAGTCTAAGGAAAAATTTTATTTCCTTAAAAAGACCAACTCTAGTATGCAAGGATCTGTAATATCTGCCACATATGCCGTGTGATGGTAAGGGGCACTTCCAAGCTTGATGTTCACGCTTAACTTCCCATGGATGTCAATTCTCTCGCCGGACGCAGTCTGGAGGGTAACACAGGATGGCGTTCAAATCAGTTTTTCTTTAAATCGTTGAATTAAATCTTTCCGAATGATGATAACATTAGCTCCTGTATCAATGATCATATTGCGAACAACTCCATCGATATGTCCATTAATGGATAGTCATTACTGTTACCACACACAGCAGAAATCTTGAGCGCTTTTTCCCTATTTGGCAACCTCGCTCCTCGATATGGTCATTAATTTGTCTCCTGCGTCGTTCCTGGGAAATGATCTTATATTCCGTACGCCGGAGTGTTCTGCAGTTCTTTCGTACTTGGCCTTCAGCTCCGCAGTTCCAGCATTTTGGTTTCTTGTGACTCCTTTTCCATCTCATGACATTTAATTGTCAGTTTATACAGTCCGCCTTATTTTCCGTGCTATGGGGTGTTCGGCAGTTCCTTCGCATGTGCCCTAAAGCAACGCTGTTCCAGCACTTTACGGTCGGTTTCTTGTCACCAATATTCCGCTGCAAGGCATTCAGTTGCTCGTTAAATCATCTAAACGAGCCATCAATTGATCCACTGGCTAGCGGACTCGTACAGCTCTGGCTGGATAGCGATTTCTATGAGTTGCTTGCTGGGCTGCCTTGAATTTCGTGGTGTACACCAACGCGCTTTTCATATCTTTAACATCAGACATTGGTAGATTTTTCTGTATTTCAGGATCCCGGATGCCGTCGATAAAGTATTGGAGGGACAGTGTTTTCCTTGTTTCTCTTGGGCACGCCGTAAAGGCGAGGTGAGACAGTCTTTCAACATCCGTGACGAGTTCTTGGAGTGTTTTGGTGGGCTTCTGTTGACGGGATTTTAATTGAAGCCTAGTGTAGTCTTTCAAACATTTCTCCCCAAAACGTAGCTCCAATGCGCCGGACAGATCTTCGAAATCTACTCTTTGGTGTTTCTGGAAGAGTCTGCAGAATATCCGCTGCATCTGCTCGCAGAGAAGCGGCGAGGCTACAGGCTTTAACTTGGGAATCCCATCCGTTTGCTTCCGCCACTATTGAGAATTGTATCTTATATACTCGCCAAGAGGTCTTTCCATCGTATGTGGATAACTTCAGGAAGGAACGCGAAGGCACTGATAAAAATTTAAATCCATCAGAATTGCTTCCTGCTGTCACTACGAATTTCTTTAAGGTGTTAACTTCTTTGGCGATGGCAGCAGAAACCCTCTCTTCAATTTGCTGTTCGATTTGTTCTTGGACGGTAGTAACTCTTCCTTCGATTCGTTGCTCAACAACAGAAACTCGTTCTTCTAGATGTTCTTTCACCGAATAAACTCTTTCTTCAATGTGTCCAACTTTATTTTCAAAGTATCAATTCTGCCTTCCATAGTTTCGAATTTGTTTTCTATTACTTTGGCAATTTCCCTTTTCATTATTCTTGCCCTTCTTCAATCTTTCCTTGATTCATTCTTTATTTCATCTTTTACAGATTCCTGAAAAGCCTTCATTTCATTTTTAACAGATGCTTGACCAACTTTCATCTCCTCTTTAACTAATTCTTGACCAGCTTTCATCTTCTTTTTCACGGAATCCTTGCCAGCTTAACTTCGTTTTTAAATGCAGAAAAGTCTGCCATAAATTGTCTTGATTGTTCTTCCATTGCTCGCACAATTGGCACTCAAAACCCCAAATCCTGACACCAAAAATTGTTGCTTGCGTACGCGTTTGTTATGGATTGAATGCACAAGTCGTTAAAAAGTTAACAAAAATTTATTCTTTCCACAAGACATAAACCAAAATGCTGAAATATTTCTTCAGAGATATTCGTACACTATCACAATATCTCAAACGTTAAGCAAATCTCAATTCAAAAACAGAGAAACTAATTCTATCTCGCAGCGAAATCGCTATAATTAATAACAGCATTAAGGAAACAAACAGTTCGCTTAAAACAGGTACAACTACAACAGAACTGTGGTGTTTCAAGTCGGCTTTTATATGCTTTTTTAATTATTTACTGGAACATTCTGGTAAACCTCAATTTTTGTGGATGGCAACAAGAATTACGAGATTTTTATTTATTAAATATTAAATGTACGCGCTCTTTTATTTTTACTTTTCCGACGTAGCTTTCTCTTCAAAAGTCGTATACGTTGCACGGGAAAATAAAGCAATTTTAATTACAATTCTAAATAAATAGCTAAATAAATACGAAATCCGTAACAGTATTGAAAATATGAGGCACAAAAAGAAGGCACAACATCTAAATATATACATGGCGATACAGTACTTTCTCAAAAGGTGGTCTGCAGGCTTAGACGGGGAAACCGTCATTTGAAGAGAATTTCCGACGAAATAGCAATACTAATGAAATCATTGATGAAGCGAGAGCTAAATTAGAGGAATACATGATTAAAAACAGTCAAGTGAAAGTTGTCAAATTGCTACGGGAAGGGGACTCTGTGTTGGATCAGTTGAAGAATTCCTCCATAAAATCCTGGGGATACTGAAGAATTTGAGCCAGATGAATATCAAGAATGTTGATGCCAGAAATGAAAAATGTGTGGTCGAATGTTTTCATAACTTCTTTGAATGATAAATATCCCTAAAAATATTTCGTCATTGTTACCAGGAGAGGAAATATGCGTTCGCCACTGTAATTCACTTTACAAAGAAAATAAGAGACTGAGATTTGAAAACATAGTGGATCTCCAGTATCCCACAAGTTCATAATGCAAAAATCTGGCGGAAAGATTTTGGGCGCCACGTTTGGGATATAAAGATATAAGGTACTTTTTTCTTCCTTCCAGCAGGCTTTCGTGGTGTAACCGTATCATACTCTGCACGTTCGAGAGGTACAGGTTCGTGTCCCCGCGAGGGCGTTGTTCATTTTTCACGTTTCTTGCTTCAAAAGTCCTAATGACTCTATAAAGAAACCACTACATATTGATTATACCACGATGCCATATAATGTGTAACAGATGTTTATTAGGGTAATTTGTTAACTCAACTGGAACGAGCCATAAAGATGAAACGCC
>KK114208.1:4340-32047 GCA_000611955.2 Stegodyphus mimosarum | reverse complement strand
CAGGAAAAGGTTGCTTTTGTAAGGCAGCACTCCATCACACAAGATTCAAAAGCGTTGTATACTGTTTTATTCATTTGTTTAATTTTTACATTTAGGATAATTTTATAGAATTAAACTTGTGGTCACATATTATTAATATAATAGCTTATTTCTTGTGTATCGTTGTAGATGTTGAAATTCTGAATCTAACATTATTTAAATATTGAAAATACTTCAAATAGAATGCAAAGTACGGGAAAAATTACTCTTATCGGGCTTTGGCAACATTTGGCAATTTATTACTAAATTCCGGTCTTTCTGGAAGTTTTGGGAAAATGCCTTTTCGAAGCTCAAAGATTAGGTTTTTCTGAAGCTATTAGAAACCTATGTAACACCATTTAAATATGGCTCCAAAGCCAATACGTATAAGTTGTTAACCAGTTTTCAGAAAGAATATGTTTCAAGAGATTTAGCTGAATTGCATTTTTGAGTTTATTCCATGAGTGTGATACTTTCTGTGTGCTAAGGAAAATTTGCCTACTACCTGCGTTCTTCTTGCGTTTTTCACAGATATTTATTTTGTTGTGTTTTACTATTAGTTACATTAAATTATTATTTTATCCTGCTCATGTGAAGTGATTATTTAAAAACACATCCACGAAATCCTAGCTCGCAAGAATATTCACTATACCTGACTCGAAGTGATTTTCTTTTGTTTCAAAAACCGAAGTAGAATTTGTAAGGTAGCGTTTGCGACGATAATGATTCGATGGATAGTGTTTAGAGATGTTTTGAAAGTTGAAAACTTATTAATTATTATTATTACTACTACTACTGGGCCCTGAAATTCATCAGTTAAAGGTTTCGCTGCATTAAATATCTTGAAGTGGGATTATATAGAATATACCTTGTAAGCCACGATAGTCGCTTCTTTTACGTATGATGGAAAACTCAGATGTTATGTGAGAGAATGTAACTTCAGATTTTACCAGGATGCAAATCGCATAGTTAAAGCAATAACTGTTGTTAGGTATTAAAAATTCTAATGTAATATATAGATTTTGGAAAAATAAACTATTTTCCAGCTGACAGACTATTTCTTAGCAGACACAGAGTAAACTGTAACTGTTTTTGAAACAACTACATAGACTTGAAACGGTTTAAAACAACCTTTTCGTTTAACAGAACTTGGAACATAAATGCACTTCTAATGCTAACAGAATCTACCACCACCTGTGGCGATGTAACTGAAATATTAACTGAATTTAAATTAAAATGTAGGCTAGTAATCAAAGACTATACAATTAAATTTAAACCGAAGGTGGCTTAAATTCTAACCGGCTCAACAATTTGATTCTCGAATAATAACAAACTTAACAGGAGTGGCAGAACTAAAGTGGTCTCGAGAGGCACTCTTGTCTTGCAATCCCAAATCCTCAGCTTAAATGCTCTCTAACTCATTTACATTTCTGTTGAGGATACGGAAAGGAGAAGTTATAGCAAAGGCTGAAATTATAAATAAATGGTTAATTAAACAATAAATGCTACAAATCTTTGATCATAATTTAATATCTAATCTTAGGTAAACAAATATATTTACATTTGAAAGGTGTAAGATTAAGATTAACACAAAAAAATGCATAAATTCTTTTCCTTGCAGTGTGTATAGTACATAAATGCTTATCTATAAGTAAATTTTTATGTTGCAATAAATTCCTCAAAATATCAAACTTTTTTCCTATATATTCCTGAATCAAAATTTTTCAGGGATGTGACCTTCATGCAGCTGATGGCAGTTGATTGCCTGGCCTTGAGAATACTTCTGTGTTCTTTCATGATATAAAAACCTATATAATCCGAAAGGCAGTGCGATCGATAATTTTAACTTTACCTTTGGAATTGAGAGGATCTTGCAGCACGCATTTCTGTAAGATGTGAGACGCGCTAGGAGTTGTTACAAATTTACATGATTCCTTATGTCGACGACGTCAAGCTTGTATTCTTGGTTGCAATTCTGGACACCTTTTGTTACCTCAACATATTTAGCAAATGTCTTGCAAGTTATAAAGAAATATTTCGTTCTGTTATATGGTTCTCTTTCATTTCTCATTCTACTTGTACACTTGCAAACAAAGATTGCTCTTACGACCCTCAATTGTTATATGATTTTGATTTTTCTATGTACCCCTATCCTTTCCAGGAGTCTCTATACGCTTAGTTGAATTATTCTGTATACAAAAAGCAGCATTGCAAGGATTTAGAATTTTACGAAAAGAAAAGCTTTGAAATGCAAACAGAGGGTAACAATGGAAAAAGTTGTCTATTTATATATGAAAAAAAAACAGCATATTTTAGCCATTTGCCAAATCAAATGCCTTTAAAAAGAGGAAGGAAATGGATAGTTGATTAAAATTTGTGGCTACTAAAGAAATTTTTTTTATTATAATTAAGATATTTTCTGATGCAGATGGTAGTCTGTAAGTTGAAAAGTTGGAAAGTTGGAAAGTCCGCGATACACATAGTACTCGTATCGAATTTAAAATAAAAAAAATAAGTAGGATATAAGCTTTTTAACACAAATATGGTATTTTTTATCACAATATAAATGCAGTATGTAATATTGTAGAGTAATTAGGATTTTTGAAGCAGAAGGCATGAAAAATGAGCAATATCCTTGCCGAGACTCGAACCTCGGACCTCTCGAATACGCGCCAAGTGTGCTGACCATTACACCACGAAGGCATGCTAAGAACGAGGGAGAAATACTTTATTATATGCCTCGGTTCTGTAACCTGTGGTTAGTATTTTACAATTCTGCTAGTTTAATTTTGAAATATTTTTAATACAACTTGAGCTCATACTTTTCACAGCTTAAACTTCATTTAAAAAGTTTACGGATTTAAATACAGCAGCTGATTGCTAGCTAGCAGAACGGGAAGGAATTTTCCTAAAATAGTGCGCAAGAAAACGTTTTTATGTGATCTTGATAGCTTGTATTATTCCTTGATATTCTTCGGCAGACAGGTATAGTATTTTGGAGGAAAAAAAGTATTTTTGCAGTTTTTGTTTTAATTGCGTCTGCATCAGAGGCATAGTTATAAATAACGAGTAAAACGCTTGACATTTTTGTCTTATATTTAATCAGCCAGTTCCTCATTACATTAGATAACATTCAGCTGATTTAATACAGACTATATTCTTAAAACACATTAGCTTTATTTTCATCTCAGAAGCAGGCGGTTGTTTTTGTTTCGAGGGTTTGGTCTCAATGCATTTTTCATTTTTTAAGCGCAATTTCTTTTGCAGCACTCTAGAAAAGAGATAGTTTCATCTACAGTGTAAATGTCTTTGGTATGGGAAATCACAGGTAAGTTTTCAATTTTTTTTAATGCATTCTTTCACTAACAGAAGATCTGACGATTTAACTTCGCCGCTTTTGATTTAACTATATATCATGCTAGCTAGAAATTTTATGTATCATTCATTTATTTCGGGCTTTGAAGTTAGATTTTTCCAATGATTTGGCTCTTTCTCCAGCTTTGTATTCCAACAAAATTTAACTTATAGGAATATTGCTTGTAATGGTAAGTTCCCTTCCTAATTACAGGCAGTTGGGTGTCACTCTCTAAAAGTAAAATGAAAACATAAAGTACAAAAAAGCGCTATGAAAGTCTTCGTAAACCAGCTTTGTCATTTTTTTGAAACATTTGTTACTTAAAAGTTTTCTTTTAGTTTTAAACCTTTGCCTTTATATAACATAGAAAATGATAAAATGATTCAAGCATCTAGTTAACTCCTGCTTTTATTCTCCTGCTTTCGATACGTCAGAGCAAATGCATCATAAAAGAAGCCTCTTTTTTAATGCTTTTTATTTCTAGTTTTTTTAATCTAAAAATGGCCAGTTTATAAGAAAGTTTTCGGCCAGCATTTCTTTATTTGATGCTGGGAGTACCAGTTATCGGAGGTTAAAGTAAAATGTTCTATTTTTAGAGTCGAAGGATTCCTTTGGGAATTCCTCTTTTATTACCACTCGGATTTTCCAACTTACTGGAGATTTCAAATTTCTCAGAATTTGTACTCATTCTTTCTGAAGTCTACACTTCCCTTAAGAAAAAGAAAGGGTATCGCAGAAGCTGACGTTCCATTTATTCATGCTTTTTTTTTAATCTTTTGTCAAAACACCCGATATTTTAGAAAAATGGTAGGCTAGAATTTCCTCATGGTCGCTCACAAAGCGTTCATTATCTAAAAGTGAAATATATTGATATTTTATTTCAAGGGTCCGAGTATTCAGGAACTGTGTGTGAAAGAGAACTGTCCATTCACTGAAGTGTCTTGCCTGTTGATGAAAAGTAGATTATATTTCATTTGAACAATTTACATTTTTTTCTAAGAAATGCTTAAAGTTATTTGAAAAAAATGTATAAGAAGCTATAGCAAGAAGAGAATAGAATTATATAAGAAAAATCTTTCCGTTTATCAAAGGAATGCTTATGCTTTTTATGCATACCTTAAAACGTAATTTTACGCACACAAGCAGGAGTATAACTATTATTGTAAAAATTATCAAATAAAATTTAACCACACTTTTTTCTGTTCAAAATTCAGTTTCTAGTGTTCTCGTATCTAAACTTTTTCTCTGTAACTTATAAGACAGCTGAATTGGAATGAAGAGATAATGTGCAAATTTACATTATTCATTGACATTTTAAAGCGGTAACAAATTAACTAAAAGGAGCGATAGTTACGTTCAGTAGATTTCTGTAAAAATCAATTTGAATTTCCATCTTCTAAGAATTCGTTATTTTAAATGCTTTTCTGGAATTTTAATTATCGTGGGATTTTGCTATTATTCTTTGTATGCTTTTCGAATTGCTCATTGTCTATTCATCTGACTTTTGCTTTTCTGAATGCTGTTAACAAAGAAAAGCTAAGGTTCCTGTGGACAAGAATTAATGATTTTTAATAGCTATGCCATCAAAAGCAAAATTCCAGAACTGCTAATGTTCTAATGACAAAGGATACAGAAAAGTGAAAATCTCATTTGTCACCTGATAGTTAAAATGAAATATTTGATGGTGACTACTTTATGCAGACAACTATAATTGAATGCGGTCAACATTTCTGAGAATGCAGGCAAACACAAGCACTGAATATGCAGATTACCATATTCTATAAAGCAGTCACTTCTACGGAAGACTAAAATCGTTCGGTAGCATAAGTAGTCCAACAGAGATAGCTAATTTAGGGAGATTCCATAGTATCACACTGAGTTTGTGTACATTTTAATGATGATAGACGACGGTGAAGGTCGCAGTATTCATACCGAAGTACTTTTAAGTTGGTGGAGGTAAACCTGTAAAGCAATATTTACAACGTCGCAACCTTGCCACTGTATCTCGTTTTTCACCTGCATGCATTTTTAATTTATTTTTCTATAGTTTAAGGTAGCGATTTTGCTGTAATTGTTATTGTACTGTCTATGGCACCTTAATTTCTTTTTACCACTATATGACTATCTAGCGTGCTCCCAAACAGTTAGCAATACTTCGGGAACTTAGTCTTGCGCCTTCATAGTTTCCTTTAAGAAGTCGTTTGTTTAGATTTGCAGTCATAAATTAGATGTTTTAGTTTCTTTTGGAATGCTTTGAGATTTATAGGTAGACTGACGCTTATTATATAAATCATAGTGTTAATATTTCGTTTTTAAATATTTAAATTGAGTATAGTTAATTTCGGATCAAAGGAGAAAATTTGAGAAAGAATCAGTGTTAGAATTTAAATAACAAAAATGAGAATTTTCTGTGTGTTAAATAATAAAAATGTAAGGCGCAAATATCAGTCTATACCAGTGATAACAGTTAACACTCTCGCATACTCTTGAACCTACTGATATTAATTTGTGTTCACTAAAAACTGTTATAAACTATAAACCGCATTTTTTATTAAAGTGTATTTTTAGAGCATAAAAGATAGAAAAAGGCCTCTCCTAGTTAAGCAGCAAATCGTCTGTATGTGTCTGCAATTCTAAAACGAAAAATGAAGTGTACGTTATTTATGTAAAAAACCATAAGTTCATGTTTTTTGTGAATAACGCATACCTTTTATTAAAGGTCAGTAAATCTTTTCTGAAACAATTGTTTAAGTTCTTGATATTTTTCTTTTTATTTTTTTATTAATTTAATAAAGAGGGACATTTTTAGCCCAAAGAAAGGCAATTTGCCCAGAAGGACTATTAATTTCGTTTTGGCATTTTGCGTTGATTCACTAAAAGCGCTGTTTCACTTTTCAGATTGTTGCCACCAAATATTATCACCCTGTATTATATTTAAAGAAATTAAATAATGAAGAATCTACGTAACTGTATGTAGGTTTATTACATTGTGTTAAAATAACGTTACTTAAATCCCTCAAATTTTGAATATTGAACATTTTCACCCGAATATGGGCATCTGGAAGGCCAAATTTGAAATTTGTTTTATTATGGATTTCATATTTTGTAAACATTTAACGAATTTTTGATTAACAAATTCAACGATTTTAAAGCGAGCAATGGCAACGTTGTACAGAAAAAACATTTTAATCTTCAGCGTGTGAGACTGTGTATCGGAAATTCTAAAGATATGCTCATTTTAAAACTATTTTGCGATATTCCTCTTGAACTGAATTTTATGGTTTAAGTGCGAAGAACATGATATTTAATAAATAAAGGTAACACACAAAATGTTAAAAAAAACCTTTGGACGTAATTTAAAATCTGAAAACTTTCAGATTTTTATTTTTTAATTATTTTTATTACTTTAATTATTAGAAGTAAATAAAATCTCAGACGTTTGGTTCAACATTAGAGAATTGCGAGGTTGAGAAATGTTATTTAAGTTGAAATATGATAGGTTCATACTTTACTCATAGTGAACCACTGTTTCGCGATGCACCAAAAAATAGACATTTCATTTTGCTGCGCGCGTACAAGTTCGTAATCGATTGACTGCACAAGTCCATGAAAAATTAATAAAATTTATTCTTTTGTCATGAAATGAAACAAAATGCTGAAATATTTCCTCAGAGATATTCGCACAATATCACAATATCTCAAACGTTAAACAGAACTCAAAAAAGAAAGTTAATCCAATCTCACACCGAATTCGCTACAATCAATAACAGCGCTAAGTAAACATACAGTTCACTTAAAACAACAGCAACTGAGCTGAGGTTTTTTTAATTCAGCTTTTAATAAGATTTTTAATTATTCACGAAAACATTATGGTAAAATCTATTTTCCCAATTTTTCTGGATGGCAACAGCAATTAGGAGATATTTATTTATTAAGTATCAAATGCACGCGCTCTTGTATTTTTAATTTTCCGACGTAGCTTCCTCTTCAAATTCGTCTGCGCTGCATGGTAAAATAAAACAATTTTAATTGCAATTCTAAATAAATAGCTAAATAAATACAAAATCACTGCCCCCTTGCCAAGGACTGCACGTCCTGGGCAGTGCAATCCCTGGGCAGGAAGCCAAACGTACAAATAGGGCATCAATGCAATAATAAACATTACATTACAATAACAACTTAAACAAATATTGCAACAAACAAATCAAATACTACGTACTATCAAATACTAAATACAAATCAAATACTAGTAAATACTAAATACAAAAAGGACCATGGTCTCATATTATTTACATTACTATTTACAATTATATACACTACGTACTATGGCCATAGAAAGGAGCTATACTGTCGTAATGAACGACTTTAGGCTTAGAGTTCGATGACTTACTAATCCAAACCACGACGTCTTTCACCCAGTTTAGGACAGTGCAGGACTATCCCAAAGTGACTGTAGTTTCGGACAGAGTGCTCTGAGTCGAGTCGGATTCCACAACAACACCTTGTCTCCTTCGGTGAATCGATGTTCAGTAGCTCTGGTGTCTTACCGGGGCTTCATCTTCTCCGTCATTAAGTTTACTCACTCTCGTGCAGAACGGTGCGTCACTTCAAACCGGGCCTGGATCTCTTGAATCTATTCCTCAGGTGATGAAGGCGCATCCGCAGGGCGGCCAAACAAGAGATCACAAGGCAGACAAAGATCACGATCGATGAGCATCTGGGATGGAGAATTGCTCTTAGTGTCGGTGTTCTCTACGACCCTAGTATGATTTCGGCAGCTTTCGGAGGCGGTTCTTTCAGGCAAGGAGCCGGCCTTTCGAGGTGAGGATCCATTTCGCTGATGGATAATTATGCCCTCGGAAATTTGTCCTCGAACAATTTGTGGTCTTTGAAGTTCAAGGAAAAAATGTATTTCCTTAGAAAGCCTAATCCAAATATGCAAAGATCTGTAATATCCGCCGCATATGTCGTGTTATGGTAGGCGGCACTTACAAGCGTTATGTTCGCTTTTAACTTCCTTTCTATGTTAATTTTCTCTCGCCGGACGTAGACTGGAGGGTAACACAGGATGTCGTCCAAAAGAGTTTATCATTAAATTGTGGAGCTAAATCTTTTTGAATCATGGTAACATTAGGTGCTGTGTCAATGATCATTTTGCAAGGGGCTCCATCGATGTGCCCATTAATTGCTGTTTCCACTCACTGCAGAAATCTTGAGCGATTTAAAACGGGATTTTTTTCATTCTCTGGTAACCTCCGCCCAGCGAGATGGCCACTAATTAGTTTCCCTCCTTCTTGATAGGCACGGTTTTAACATCCATGCCCTGGAGTGTTCTGCAGTTTCTCCGTATGTGTCCCTCAACACCGCATTTCGAGCACTTTACGGTCGGTTTCTTGTCCCCAATATTCCGTTGCAAGACATTTAGTTGTCTTGTTAAATCATCTAGACGAGCAGCCATATGATCCACTGGATCTCGAACTTGCGCAGCTCTGACTGTGTGTCGGTCTCTGCGAGTTGCTTGCTCGGCTGCCTCAAATTTCATGGGGTACGCCAGAGCACTTTTTGAGTAATTCGCATCCGCCATTCGTAGAGCTTTCTGTATTTCAGGATCCTAGATGCCGTCGATGAACTAGCGCAGGGACAGTATTTCGCTTGTTTCTCTTGGCCACTCCACAAAGGCGAGGTGAGGCAGTTTTTCAACGTCCGTGGCGAGCTCTTGGAGTGTTTCGGTGGGCGCTCTGTTGACGGGATTTTGATTTAAGTCTACTGTAGTCTTTCAAACATTTCTCTCCAAAACGCAACTCCAATGCGCCGGATAGAGTTTTGAAGTCTAGTCTCTGGGTTTCTGGAAGGGTCTGCAGGATATCCGCTGCGTCTGCGTTCAGTGAAGCAGCGAGATGACAGGCCTTAGCTTGGCATCATTTCCATTCGCATTCGCAACTGTAGAAAATTGTGTCTCATATACTTGCCAAGAGGTCTTCTCATCATATGTGAATAATTTCAGGGAGGAACGAGAAGGCACGGATAAAAATTTAAATCCATCAGAATTGCTTCCTGCTGTCGCTACGAATTTCTTTAAGGCATCAACTTCCTTGGCGAGCGTAGAAACCCTGTCATCAATGTGTTGTTGAACGGCGCAAACTCTTCTTTCTTCTTTCAAATAGGCAAAGAAGAAACTCCATAACCTATTTGTTGTTCCACGGTCGAAACTCTCTCTTCTATTTGCTTTCGCAGAAGAAACTTTTTCTTCAATTTTTCCAACTTTATTTTCAACCGCGTCTATTCTGCTTTTCACAGCCTCAAATTTGTTTGCTATTATGCAGGTAATTTCTCTTTCGTCTCTTCTTGACCTGCTCCTATCTTTTCTTGACCAGCTTCCACCTTTTCTTAGACATCCTTCATTTCATCTTCAACAGATTCTTGACCGGCTTCCATTTTTTCTTGACCTGCTTTCATCTCCTCTTTAACGGATTTCATCTCTTCTTTAACAGTCTTTCATCTCGTCTTTAAATGCAGCAAAGGCTGCCATAAGCTGTCTTAACTGTTCTTCCATCGCTCGCAAACCCTACTCCTAACACCAAAACGTATTGCGTGCGTACGGTTCGTAATGGATTGAATGAACAAGCCGATAAAAAGTTAATAAAATTTATTCTTTTCACAATAAATAAAACAAAATGCTGAAATATTTCCTCAGACATATTCGTACAATATCACAATATCTCAAACGTTAAGCAAATCTCAATTCAAAAACAGAGAAACTACTTCTAACTCACAGCGAAATCGCTATAATCAATAACAGCATTAAGGAAACAAACAGTTCGCTTAAAACAACAGCAACTGAGCTGAGTCCAGTCCAGTCCAGTCCAGTCAAGTATTGCCGGAATATCGTAGCAATTGCACGATGTGAACTGAGCTGAGGTATTTTAATTCGGCTTTTATAAGCTTTTCAATTATTCACGAAAACATTCTGCTAAAATCTATTTCTTCGATGGCAACAGCAGTTACGAGATATTTATTTATTAAATATTAAATGTACGCGCTCTTGTATTTTCACTTTTCCGATATATCTTTCTCTTCAAATTCGTCTGCGTTGCACGGAAATAAAACAATTTTAATTGCAATTCTAAACAAATAGCTAAATAAATACAAAATCCGTAACAATATGATGTGAGATAGACGTATTATAATGAAGGGTAGAAATAGTTCTATTCTTCTTAAACAAAACGCAAACCGAATGCTAAATGTGCCTTTGTTGCGAAGGTGATTTTTCAGAGGAATTTTGTCAACAATATGCTGAAGTGAAAAATAAATATACCCATAAAATAATTAGTGGGCCGTTCATAGGAACATGGAACTGCAGAAATATGGACTTTGTTAATATGTAAGCGTATTTTATAAGCAGTAGACATTATACG
This sequence comes from Stegodyphus mimosarum, assembly GCA_000611955.2. NCBI lineage: Eukaryota > Metazoa > Arthropoda > Arachnida > Araneae > Eresidae > Stegodyphus > Stegodyphus mimosarum. The sequence goes on along the minus strand of KK114208.1, from coordinate 21,259 downwards.
TTTTGCAAAGCAATCCATCATTTCGTTGTATTTCGAGATGCAGAAATTCTGTTTTCAAATGTTATGTTTTCAAAATGTATTCCGTGACATCCCAGATAGGTTCGTTAATTTTAAGAGCGCAATCGCTTTGGTTGACCATTGCAAAACTCCAAACTTAGAATAGTGCTTTCTAACCATAAGGTGTTATCTCTAGACACATATCTCTGCGCATGGTTCTGATAAAAAAGACCAAACACACCTAATAAATGGTGGGCATAAATATATATGGAATTCACTAAAATGATGTGCAATAGAGTGCATGTGTTAGAAACGTTTGGAGATGTTATGCAATTCCTTCGAATAACAGCTGAGTAATCTTCATACCATTAAGGAGCAGCCGCAACTTGTAGACTCTCCTCATTCAGAGAATTATGAGATTTTCACCAGGTACAAATCCTTACATCTGCCCCAAACGGTAGGAAATACGAGTGGTCAAATCAGGTACTCGGTTTCCGTCATTAAGTGTCTAGTGTTAAAACTTCCGGATTCAGATGGCTTGCATAGCTGTTTTATTTTATTCATTCGTCAGCAGTGCTTTCGTTGGATGTCAACTTCTAACTCTCATACAACGGAGGAAATCTATAAACCTCATGCTGATGTTAAGTATAAGTACTCTGAATTCTTATGCTAAGTACTCTGAATTCTGATGCTGAATGACGCAGAGTTTCCCCACTGCATAAAATGATTTTTGCCACTTACTATTATTGGTCACATTCGTCTAGGATGCTTTAATGACCACATGTTTGTCATACATTCAGGGTTTTATCCGAATTTTTGTAGTCACAGCACACTTTTTAAATGATTATATGTGAAAATCCATATTTTGTCTCTACTTTTGAAATGCTATGAAACATCTCCCAAGACTATTAGACGGTACTGGCTGTGGCGCAAATTATAAAAGCTTTCATAGACGTCTGCCATTTTATATATGCTTTGATTAGAATAGCATTACCATATACTTTGCGTGAGCTCATCTGTACCAGTTTTTCGCCACTTCTGTGTAAGACTGAAGCATAAAAGATCGAACTTAGTTTCGATAGTAGTCTGATGCATAGCTAACTACGTTTTCAAATTTAAAACTGCTTCGAAAGGATTATTAATTCCGTTTTGGGAAATAAATAAAGGAATTTTGAAATATAAAAAAGACTGTTATTTACAAAACAAATTAAATAAGATTTTTGAAATCAAATAAGATTTTTGAAGAATGAAATAATTATTGTATAGTTGGGATTTAAAATAGTTTAAATATTATGTTATTTGATTAGATATCTCGCATTTTAGCGAAGTAATTACCTTTTTATAGATATTGTTATTTGCGTAAGGGTTCGTAACAGACTGAACGCACACAAAACCGATGAGAACTTGATAAAGTTTATTTTCTCAAAAGAAACACTTTACTGATCTGGAACGTTTTACAGAAGTACTCATAAAGCTCCTCTCAGTATGACAGAGCACAATCAGTTGTTACCACTTCAAACTACTAAGAACGTTAAACAGAAAACTATGCAAAAAGCCTCACTGCGCACACTTGCACAGTGATCTCTGCCCCGATAAATTAATAGTACATTTTCGAAATTATTGGAAGCATATACAGCTACATTTACGTAGAGACGGATAAAGTTAGACAGAGACAGGAGGAAAATGCTCCTAAATGGTACAAGCGCCTGGCCCAGCCACCACCCCAAGCTCTTATTGGACACGACTTGTGATGTCATATTGTGACGAAATGAATTCCCCGCGGCATTTTTGCGCGCCAAAAGCTTGAGACTCAGCTCCACAAATTCACATTTATACGTAACCAAGACCAAAGTAGTATAAGTTCACCTAACGTAAACGAAACAGATAATGAAATCTCTTCAACCTGACTTCATAAACGGCAACCAATAAGAACAGGGGTGGTGGCTGGGGTCAGGCGCTTGACCAAATGGTCAAGTTTGGCAACTCACGGCCATTTATGGCCACGTTTGGCAACAAAAATAAGTCGCCAATTTGACTAGCCATTTACTTCAAATTTTAATGCGCGTACCCCTGTAACTTTATTTTCTCTGCGGAGTTTCACTTTCTTGAGGTTTTTCGTGTTAATATTATATATGGGATACTACAATTTCATTAAAATTATTTATGTATATACAAAATGTAACAATATCATGTTTCGTTTATGTAAAAGAATTGCAATATTTGCAAAAAATATTTCATAATTGAGGTATAATCGCCTTCTGCCATTTACTTGAAATTGTTTAAATTTAGGGCGATATTACCTTTTAAATAAATGCAATTTATGTTTCAGTAACATTTAATAGCTTTCATTCTATAATTCGTATCTTTATTCACTTGGAAGGTAATTTTAATGTACGTACATTTTACGTCTCACTGAAGTATCGAATATAAATATAAATTTTAAGACATTTTTCTACTGTAAGACGAATTGCTGTAGTCAGTTTTTAAGTAATTTTATAACTATGGGTATTTTTTAATAAATTGTTTTCCTTAGCCAGTTTTATTATTACTTAGTGAAACTTAAGTAATTGTTTGAAATTCCAGTATTATTAATATTGATGAATGATTTATGATTTGGTTTGGTTTATTCGATTATGGCAAAACAATAGAGGACTCACTGCTTAAAGGAACGGATGCTTTTGTGAAGAACTTTCTAAGGGAAATGAGCTCATATCTAAGTTATACACGGGGAAAACCACGAAAACGCCCGTGCAGCCAGCCTTCGTCTGGAATCGAACCCAGGTCCAAATACTAGTGTTCAGCGACTTTATCGCTTGGCTGTAGGTGGGCATGAATGACTTTTGAGTGATTGGTCAAAGCAATTTATATTCTTGAGTTAATAATATTTATAAACCAATTATAGTTGATTGGAAGGGAAACATCTCTGATTATTTTCATTATTATTTCTTGTGGAGTGATTAGGTTATTTTGAAGTAGAAGACATGAAAAAGGAGCAATGCCCTCGACATAAAAAATGAGCAATGTCCTCGCCGGGATTCGAACCTGTATCTCTCTAATACGCGCCAAGTGTGCTACCATTACACTTTGAAGGCATGCAGAAAGGAGGAAGAAAATACCTTATATGTGCTTAGAAAAGCGTTTCAGTTATTCCGAAATTAGGTATAGGGAGTTTTCTAAATAATATTTCATATTCTTCATGCCATGTCAGAAATATTTTGTAAAATAATTTTTCTTGTTTCGTAATTTTACCGAGAAAGAATAACTTTTATTAACGAATGAAATAAAAGTTCTTCTGCAATTCATTTAAGAAAAAATATGTTTTTGAAGTCTACAGTGTAAGACAATACTGCTTTTGAGCATTCATTTCTTCTTCAGGATGTTTGTTACGGTTGATTCCGCAAATGAAAAAAAAAATAGCATAAATAGATCTCTAATGATAAGAAATAATTTATTTAAAATATTGAAGTCATCCGTATTAATATGACATCTAACTTCTATTTGAGAAGGAGAAAAAAATCCCTAAGAATTCTAGCTAACGGTTTCGTAAGTTTTCCTTTGAAAGCAGCGAACAGTGTAACATAACGTATTTAAAAAATCTCTGAGAACAATTAACTGAGATAACTGAGTTACTGAGAATTAACTGAGATAAATAAAACATGAGATGACTTTGAATCTTTAATTTTATAAGAGATTTCGACAGTTATGCCGACTTCGAAATTAACAATAAAGCTCCGTGTAGAAATAAGCGTTTGAAGTACCTACGTATAGATAACAATAAAAATGCTGATTTTTTTTATTGCGATGGTCATTCAAATGTTTTTAGAGATTTCGCCATAATTTACTTTAATTTTTTTTTAATGTTACAAGAATTGCAAACCTGAAACTTCCCAGAAAAAGTATAAGAAAAGTCTTTCCTTTCCTTTTCTTATATGTTCGCATTGTCTTTTATTTTCTCTTTTTATCTCTACAGCTATTTATAGGAAAAGACAAAAAAGAAGTACCGATTTTCTTCCAAGAAAGTGACGTAAATTCTTGCTTGAACTTTGTGGAAGCGGCTTGAGAACAATCTTTAGGGAAATATTTCGTATTTTGGTTTAATGCATTCATCCAGCAGAGCGAAAAAAAATTGAGATTGTAACCAAAAAGAAAGCATTTACTACATAATATATTTATCGTTAGATATTTTTTTTTTCTGATATCTCAATCTCAGCTGGCTTTTACATTTAAATGCAATATTTTTCGGAGACTATGCAGGCTTTTTTTCTACAACAGTCTATTCGGTGAAGAAGCACCTGGAGCATTTATTAGGATGACTGGGGGAATTCTCGATATCTCTGCTTTCATCTACTTTATGTCACTTGCACATGCTGTGATACGTAATTTGTATGCTTTTTGTATTTCAGTAAGTCATCTGATTCTGGCATTGTTTCAATACATCAAATGAGAAGATTTATCAAATGATAAAACGATTGATAAAATGATTACTTAAATAAAATCACGAAAACATTTCACTAATGTTAGAAGTATGGATCGATATTTTTGAATTACAAATCTCATTCAACGGAAAAGGGATCAAGTAGCGAATTTGTTGTATTTACTGAAATAAACGTTCAGAATGTGTTAATAATATATTAGGCATGGACAAGCTATGCTGCTAGTGAGACAGAATAAAGCTCTTAGATGCGACAGGTGAAGAATCTAGAAAGATTTATGTTATATTTTCTAAGCAAAACAATGATTACCAGCAATACATAAAAAGATACTAGAGAATCCTAAGCAGATACGCTGTCTCCTTACATAACAATACTCTTACTTGTACCTTTAAACTGACAACTAATATGTCGAATCTAATTTGTTAGGAAACTGCCATACATTTATGAAACAAATTTCGTAAAAAGTCTAGGATTAATATTTACAGAAATGAAGTTTATAGCTAACCTTCTCGTGTAGACCGTTGTCATTAAGATGTTATCATTGAAAGGTACTAATCTTGTAAGATTTCGATTAATAATTTAGTTAAATTATCATTAGTTAATTTAATGCATGTTGTTGTAAATTATGAAACTATTTATTTGTATTTTTATACGGTAGCTTTCTACTCAGTTATCTCGTACATTTTATAAGTGATTGTATAGAGTTTCATGTTAATTATCCCAGATATACTGTTATTTTGTTTTTACTTACTATTTCCGCTTTCATCAACTCCCATCAAGATGTTAGTTAATAAGCGCAGAATTCTTGAATTCGAGAGAAAGCCTTTGACAGCTATCAATGACAAGTTACCCGTTAAATTTCTCTGCTTCTGAATTGCTTAATCGGTTTTAGCTTCACCAGTAACCATTGCTTTGCGAAAATACTGAGGCCTCAGCCAAACTTGTAAAGTGCATGGAAATCTGAATTTGACATTTAAATTTGACTTGAACATTTGTTTTGAATTTTACGCATGCTGCAGAGCTTGTGTTCTGTTAATTGTTTTGGGCAAGCGTAAGGCTTAATTAACAAAAAGAGTAATTTTAAATCTTCATGTGTATTTGCATTTATGCTACTTAAATGCTACGATTGGATGATAAGTCATCTGACTATCTTCACGGTTCTAGGAGTTGACATGAAATAGTGCGTTACCACCCAACTGTGTAGAAACATTAGGTTATTTCGAAGCAGGAGAGATGGAAACTAAGCAATGCCCTCTCCGGGACCCGAACCACTAACCTCCCAAATACGCGCCGAGCATGCCAGCCACTACACCCCGAAGGCATGCCAACAAGGTGGGAGAAACACCTTATATACTCCCTCTTTTAAAAAGTGAGTGGGGATTAGGGGACCCCATCCCCAAATCCTGGTGGTGGAGAATCATCAGCCACTACGTTTTTTTGTTTGGGCTCCGCTGTAGAGACATTAGGTTATTTCGAAGCAGGAGAGATGAAAAATGAGCAATGCCTTCGCCGGGATTCGAACCACGGACCTCTCGAATACGCGCCAAGCGTGTTGACCACTGCACCACGAAGGCATCCCAAGAAAGCGGGAGAAATACTTTATAACTGATGTTTAGGATTGGAATGAATTATTTAGATCCCGAAAAAACTTATGAGGGATGGGGTGCCTTTGTGAAAGATGTTTCAATGTAAACTGGTTCGCGTTTACGTTAGACGTGATGGAAACCATGAAAAATTTTATGCAACTAAGGAAAGGGGTGCCTTTGTGAAGGACGTTTTGAGCTACACTGGTTGGCGTTTACGTTAGACGTGACGGAAACCATGAAAAATTTTATGCAGCTGTCCCGTTCTGCGGGATATGATCCCAATTGAACTGTTCGGTTCAACTACCACTGTTCAGCGATTTGCTAGTTCGGCCGCTACTGAGCTAACTGTATATTTATTTCTTGAGATATCTGTAAAAAATTTAATTTCGGGCCGTTTCTTTGTACATGTTTGACCTACGTATTATTTCGTAGAAATATTAATTCTGAGAAGATTGACGTTGGAACTGTGAAAATAGTCTAAAGAGAGCTGAACCCTGGCTAAGACCTCCTATCAGACCTTGAAAAAATTTGGCCACTTTTTGCCAACTTGGCTGCATTCTGGAAATTTTCAGAAAAATAATTTTTGCGTCCCTAGGAAAAATTATTCTTAAAAAGTTCATGTAATGCTCACACAGGAGTGACATTACTCGTGTAACAATATCGACTGGTCCGATGTCTGCATGTGTAGTACGATGATGTCTGAAGCAACATGGACTGTTACCATGGCGACTATTGTTGCGACTTCTCTTGACACTGCAACAGAGATAGGAGCTCCTAAAACGGTGCGACGAACGATGACATTGGATACAGGAGTGACACTACGTCTTCTTTTTCAAACAAATCCCGGTTCTGTGCACAACATTCCTACTTATAGAATTACAATTTTAACTTTAAATTTAGAACTTAAAAGAAAATTTCAATTTCCGTTAATATTAACTTAAGTTGATAAAGGATAACAGCTGATTTTCTAAATAAATTTAAACATTTAGTTGACATTTATAATAAGCGATTAATTGAAGGAATAACTAACCTATCTGTTCGAAGTAATGTCACAACAGTGTTTTCTGATCATGCTATTAGTACTCTAGACAAAAATTCTAAATATGCTAATTTGTTACAACAATATCCAGATTTAGCAAAACCGAATTTATCAGTATCATTATTTAAGCATGGTGTTGAGCATTATATTACAACTAGAGGACAACCTGTTTATACCAGAGCTAGAGAACTGGATCCCAAGCGATTACAAATAGCAAAACAGGAATTTCAATGTATGTTAGAAAATGATATTATTCGTCGCTCTAAATGACAATGGACCAGTCATCTTTATATGGTTCCGAAGAAAGATGGTTCCTTCCGACTATGCGGGGATCATCGACATTTGAATGCACAAACATCACCAGATCGTTATCCTATTAGATTAGAAAATTCAGCCACATTTTTAAAAATCCTGAAATATTTTCCAAAAAATGATTTACATAAAGCATATTTTCAGATTCCTATTAATGAAAATGATAAGCCAAAAACTGCCATTACAGCCTCTTCCGGGCTATTTGAATTTAACGTCATGAGTTTTGCGTTACGTAACGCACCTTCTGCCTTTCAGAGATTTTTTAATAAGGTATTTAGAGGACTAAATTTTGTTTTTCTATATTTATGTGATGTTTTGATTGCGTCAAATAATGAAGAGGAACACGAAAAGCATTTAAAATTAGTTTTCGATAGATTGTAAAAATAGGGATTGAGACTTAATATTTCTAAATCTGTTTTTGGAGTTAAAAAAATTGGAATTTTTAGGCTCTCTAATTCCACTTGATTGATTAAAACCTCTTCCTGACAAGATTAAAGTTATGCTTAATATTGAATTGCCTGACACTCTTCATCAGCTACGAACTTTTCTCGGAATGGTTAATTTCTACTGTCGTTTTTTTGAAAAACGCCGTTAGTACTCAGCTGTTTTACACAGCTACCTAAAAGGGGCAAAGAAAAGAGATAATCGGAAAATAACATGGACGGATGAGGCCATTAAGGAATTTGAAAATGTAAACAATAGCAAATATTGCTCTTCTCTCTCATACCGACCCCAGACTTACCTTTTTCGTTGTGCACAGATGCTTCGAATTCGACAGTCGGTTCAACTTCACAATTTGAAAATGGTAACTGGAAACCAATTGGATTTTTTCCCAAGAAACGGAAAGTTACACAGCAAAATTAGAGTACATATGATCGTGAACTTCTTGCAATTTATCTTCCCATTAAATATTTCAAACATTTATTAGAAGGATGAAAATTCATAGTGTATGCTGACCACAAGCCCTTAATCTATGCATTTTCGCAAAACCCAGATAGAGCATCTCTAAGACAAATCAGCCAACTCCAGTACATTTCAGAATTTACAACACTTATTAGGTACATTACAGGAGAGAATAACGTAGTAGAGGATACATTATCCAGAATCGAAGAAATCGCCTTAATTAATTATGAAGAAATTGCCGCAGAACAATAGTGAAATTATGAATTTAAGACATTGCAGAAATCTACAAATTTGACTTTTAAATAGTTTTCCCTTCCATCTGGGAAAAAATTATTGGTGTGATACTTTAACATAGCATTTTAGTACACTACATACCCAAGAGTTATTGAATGAAAATATTTCAGCAATTTCATAGTTTATCCCCTCCTGGAATCAAAGCATCCTGGATAAAGTTAATCTCTGCAAAATTTATATGATCAAATATCAAAAAAGATGTTCAGCGTTGGGCGAAATCTTGTATTCCATCTCAAAAATCTAAAATATCCCGGCATACGAAATCAATACTTGGCGAATATCAAAAGCCATCAGAAAGATTTCTAGAAGTACCCATTGATCTTGTTGCTCCATTACCACCATCAAATGGTAATACACATGTATAGATAAATACACAAAAGGATGGAAGCTATTCCGCTTGAAAACATCCCCGTAGAAACTGTAGCGAAAGCAAATGGATAGCAAGATTTGGAATATCCTTACATCTAATAACTGAATGAGAAACTCAATTTTCATCTGAAATATTTCAAACTTTCTCAAGAATCTGCGGCATTAAGCTTTCACACACTGCAGCATATCACCCTCAGTGTAACGGCAAGGTAGAACGACACCTCAGAACAATAAAGGCTGCTTAACGAGCCCATAATTATAATATTTGGAGTGAAATATTAACAACGGTTTTCTTAGGCCTACGAAAGGAAATCCACAATACTAACTATACAAAACCAGAAATGGTATATGGAGAAAATATTGAACGTCGTGGAGAATTCTTTGATGAGAAAGTAAGTCACACACCACCTGGAACTTACATAAATTATAAAAATATATGGAATTAATTCGACCGAAGGAAATACAACAGAAAGGTATCCCTAAATTATTTGCACATAAAGATTTAGAATCAGCTTCTCACGTTTTTCTACGCATTGACAGAGTTTGTAACTCGAAAACCCATATGAAGGTCCGTAATTGGTTATCAATCGTTCACCAAAATATTTTACTCTCAGGATAAGGAATAAAGAAGTAAATGTATCCATAGACAGATTGAAGCTAGCATATATTCTATCAAAACAAATCCCTGAACAAGAGAAAGCTACGACTCCAAATTGTGTAACCAATGCACCTACGCCCATTGAAATTCAAACCCAAATAACTGTAGCTCAACCTAAAATCAGATCAGCTCTAAGACAATCCCGAACTGGTAGAATTCTTAAGACACCGTTGCGTTTCAAAAATTATATTTTATTTATGCATTAATTTAATTATTGTTTTGATGATAACCACCATAACTTCTTCCATTCTTTCTCACGTAACGTTTAGTACAGAAGGGGCATTAAATGTAACTAATTAGTTTGAAAGTAACTCCCAAATATTTTTAATAGTTAGAAATGTTTACTTTGCATATTACTGTATTATCGTTTTGGCAACAATTTTTATCTTTGGAATCGAATTTGGTTTTAAAAATAGAAGATGAGTTTTTGACTACTTCTGAGTTGGTGAATAAAATTATATTTGATATGGTAAATCTTTTATTTTTTGCAGTTCAGTCGAACATCCTTGGAATAGTAAGATTTTGTCTGCATCTTATTACGTTGTATCAACTGAGGATTCATAATGGGTGCTCTTAATTCACTTAATCCTCTTAATCTCTTACTTATGCTCTTAATTCATTCAATACTATGCGTAATTCTTCAGAGCAACGGTTCTCAACCTTATGACTAACGTGTACGATCTAAAAAAATTGAAAACCTTTAGTACCACCACTACAAAGTACTACTACCACCGCCACTCTTGAACAACACTCAGATCGTATAAATTTACGAGTGTTAGAGAAAAAACTCAATCAGGATGTAAGGTTTCAATTTTTTAATTCAATAGTTAAAAATACTTTGCTTCTTTTCGTACCACATTTTTCTCTTGCGTACCACAGGCTGCATAAGTAAAGCGAACCGCACAATTCTCACGCGGATTAAATATAGATACAAAATAATATAACCTCTAGCCATCGTCTTCAATGTCATATTTTGCATAAAATGAACATAAAACACTGGTAATATCGTATATTTAATTTTCAAGCATTATTGTTGAGACTTCAGTTGCTTTTCGAAAGGACCTTTATGCTTTAACTCCGCTGCAAGAAATTTTGAAAAATTACACCACCATTCATTTTAAGTTAGTGACCTTAGAAAAGCTTGTGATGGTGAAACAACAGCAGTAACAGCTCTACTTCAAATTAAAAGGATTACTGATGTCGTCAGCATGGTGCTTTCTGTACAAGTTTAGTCTGTGAAACTCCGTATGTGTAAATAAGGGCAAATTAATTTCAGTGTGTGAATTTTCTTTTAATTCATCTGGATGGTTTGACACACAGAATCCTTTTAATACTTCTACATGTGTTTCGAAGTTAAAAGTTAATGATGAAAATCTTTTTTAAAAACGAATATAGAAATTCCCTAACCAAATTTGGCGCTTCTTTTAGTTATTCATCTGAAGCAAGTGCCTCACTTGCCCACCCTCTTCCCAAATGTGATACCTGGAATTAACATTATCGAGTAATTCCTTAAAAAGATTAGATTGCATTTGATTAAAAACTAAACTTCAACTTTCAAAGTAAACTTGTTTTTTCTTTTCCTTAAATACTAAGGAAAATTTTCATCATTTTAGAGTGCATTATATGAAACGATGAAGTCGCTTTGGAGAACTGAAACTTAATACTCAAGATTTTCATTCAGCCAAATTTACTACAATGCACTTGAAAGCAATAGCAAAATAAAACTTAAGAAACTATCAATCTATTAATATGTATGCTTTTATACTTACGTTTTCCAAATAATAATTACATAATCACTTTTTAAACAGAAAAATGATGTCTTTTAAGATGTTGCGTGAATTTAAAATGGAGTAAATTGATGTAAAAAATTGTCGGCAAAATTTTTTCATTTATGCATGATTTTAGTGTATTTTGCGCTTTTATAATAATCAGAATCAAAAGCTTTTTACGTTAATGGCTTTTCTTTCTGCAGAAGGAAGTTTAAGTACGATTTTCCAAGATTTCTCATTAAAACGTTTTTTTAGAGGGAGGAAGGAACGCATTTGTTTGAAAGATTGCTTCTTTTAACAAATTTCTTATGAAAAACGTTCTGTCTGCACTTTTTCTTTTCATCAACTTACTCATCTGTTTCTTGCTAGTTTTGTTCATTTCTTTTTCTCTACTTTTTTAAAGAAAATGATTACCATTATTCATCATTAAATACTGAGGAGATAAACATTAGTTTGGCACAAACGTTATTACGTTGCATGGAAAATTGGAACTTTTGGTTTACAGATTATTTGTTATAAATAAAAAACATTAACATATCAGTATTCAGTGTAGTTCTTATCTAGTTAAATGCATATGTGTCAGCTTGACATGATTATTAGCCCTAGGAAAACAATGAACCAACCAATCATGCACTACCATCGGATGAACAACCAATCATGCACTACCATCTGAAACGTAAGCTTATCATGAATCATGTTAACGGGATCCAACACTACTGTCTAATAATGATACGAACTTCTTTGCGATGCATCCGTTTTCCATAATTGCAATGCGTAGCAGCTGGATCCTGGCGAAGATAATCATCTACGATAGTGATGCGGTTCTTCATCTTCTCTGTTCATTCGTATAGTTTTGTACGATTCATGATCCTGTCACTTTATTCAAGTCTCATCCCTCTTTGATCCTGTACAGATTTTACTAGTTTGCTATGCAGAAATCTCATGTGTTGCAACAACTGTTAAATAGTGCTAAGCTTTTATGCACCATATGGCGTCATAATAAGTTAAAACATTTTCTGTGTTAATTGCATGAGGGCGAACAAACAGTTCAGTAGCCTCGAATATATTATGTTCTGGATAGTTTTCATTAAGTATGACTATGTTTTTGTAACGGCCATCCAGATGGGAAAGTGGTTATAGCCTCTGACTGCCGTACCGAACGGCCCGAGTTCAAATCCCGGAGAAGGGATAGAAATAATTTGTCCGTCTTTTCATAGGAGGCAACCGTGGTACACTTATTAGGTGGCTCCGTAATAAAGAGACCACCGCTTCCTGCCCTAGTAGTGGCCAACGCCTACAAAAGGTTAGAACTCACCATTGAGAAAAAAAAGTGTTTTTAGAACATATTTAGTCAACGTGATGTGCTTATATGGTGTGATAATTTACAAGAAACTTCAATAAGTGTATTCCATCAATTATAATGGTGAACGTTCCATCATCCTTCATACCCATCAACTATGATGGGTATAAAGCGAGTAACATGCTTGCAATTATATATTGCCAGCCGTTTCCATCGAGTGCCATGCGTATATAATGCCATACCTGACGCTAATTTCTCACCGGCTGTTTGATGATTTAGTTGCGAACCAAATTACTTTAACTTTTCAAAATGAATTTTGCTCTGTATTTTGGAGCATGGTTATTTTATTCAGCCGATTTTAAGATTTCAAAATTACAAGTATTTTTTATTTTTACCCTCTTCACTATGTAACTAATTCACGGTAAGGTGTCATTTTTTAAATAAAGGTTTTATAGGAGTTTTATTTTTCTTGAAATTTGACCGATTCTGTCTGCCTTTTCATCTTGTAAATACATTCAAATAAGTTGATGTGACTTACTAAACCACATAGCAAATAAAAAGCAAAGAGCTAGAAAAACATATGAATTACGACCATCACACAACAAAAGACCAAATGATTTGGTAGAATGTGCAATGGAAACATCACACTAATACTACTATGATACCATTTAGCTGAAATGCATGCTTGACAACAGTCAGGCAAACTGGGAATAGTATCGTTAATCGCTTGTTCTGACAGTAGCGACCATTCCTTTAATAATGCATGTCGGAACTAGTGGAGGGTGTCTGGTGGCATACTACGACCTGCTATTTGTCGTCCCAATGTCTGCCACACATGCTGTATAAGATTCATGTCAGGAGATCTAGCAGGCCACTGCAGATGTAGAATGGTTTCACACTGCAAATAACTCGGCATCACTCGAGCTCTATGAAGGCGGGATTTGTCATCTATAAATATCGCGTCGTTTGCTATTACAGCGATAAAAGGACGCAAAGGAGATTGTAAAATTTCGTCTCGATATCGGACGGCTATGATAGAACCACAACGAATCATGTAGAGGTCTGTGCGGCGGCTCGTTGCTATCCCAGGCCTTACAAGTAAGCCTCCTCCTCTGTAATGCTCTCTTTCGACAATATTTGGAGCCCGATAACGTACCACTGGCTCTCGCCATATCATTACTCATCGAAAATCATTCTGGACTCTAAATCAAGATTCATTTGCAAAGAGTACGCGGCCCCATTGCTATGGCATCCAGCTGCGATGTTCAAGGGCCCAATTCAACCGCACTCTGACATGCGATATGGACAAAGGGAACACAAACCGTCGGGCGTGCAGTCCACTTTCATGTGCGACACAATTTGGCGGGATTTGGGCCGTCCTGCAGCAGTAGAGAGATGCGACGCCAGTAGTCGTGCTATTAGTGATTTATGGCACTTTGCACATAGCAACGGAAAGCCGCTATAGTAATCCTCCGGCGTCCAGACCCTAAACTTCAGGTTTTATCCCTTTGGTAGCATTTGTCAAGCATATTGATGACACTGAAATGCACATTTAGCGCTCTCGCAGCAGCGGAACGTCTTGTGCAACCTTGCATTATCCCGAAAGCCCCCTCAAACGGATTTATCGTGCAAAAGGGGTGTTCTGCTCATGCTTTCCGCTTTGGTTAACTTCAGATTACACGGAACTATAGTTGCTTGCGAATTAACGCGTAGGGTCTAGCATGCCTCTTTTTTAGGCGTTGCGGTGTGACATTGGGATTGCATTTTATGCTAATTTTGATTGCCTATTTGCATTCGGCAGTGCAGTCTCTAGCTCATATGTAAACTGTGCATTTTAATACCCTTTTTACAAAGTAACTTTTCTTTTAGAGTTTGCCGCTTATTTTTGCGCACGAGTGTAATTTTGCTAGTATGCTAGATAATGTTAAGTCAGATTTTACCACTCAAGTACGGCGTACTGCCAAAACATACCTTTGTTTTGAGAACGTCTTGCTTGTGGCCCAATTATTTATTTCCAACATATCTGCCGACAAACTCAAGTAGAGTTTGAAATTTTAAACTCAATTACCTTAAGGATATAAAGATCCTTACTTCTCAAATCACCGGCAAATATGATACTTAACGTAACGCGAATGACCGATCGCAGTTCGTTCTGAAACTTAAAGCGTTAAAATTAAGGCATTCCTACAAGATTTTGAACTTAGTGACTAATTCCTGTCGTGCTCTTTACCACGCTTGCGAGAGCTAATAGGAAAATATTTTAGTGATTAATACACTCACGGACAAAAAAATTAGCGCACCAAGAAATAATTGCGGGATCGTAACGAAACTTGCAATGAAGGTACATGTCGGGGAGATGTGCAAATGATTAGAAATGCAGCGTGATTGCGCATTACGTAAAGCTGGTAGAGGGCGTTAAACGTCGTACTCTATGGAGTATAAAACAGGTAACCAAAGCTTGTTTGAGTGTGCTGAATCATTTACAAAGGAAGAGCTGAGGTAGACATGCCATTACGCCGTGTTCGAAGAAAATATGAGCAGTTGTCGCAGTTTGAGAGGGGGAGAATAGTCGGGATGATGGAAGCTGGGTGGTCAGCTAGGCGAGTAACTCGTCAGTTAGGCCGCTCTGATTGCGTTGTGAGGAGGTGTTAGGACCAGCGGACCCAAGAGATGTCATGTACACGAAGACCAGGCTCAGGACGCCCTCGACAGACCAGTCGTCGAGAAGACCGCCACATCGTAAGAAATGCACGCGTACAGCCAACTGTTTCATTTACAGCATATATGGGCATATATGGGTTTATCAGCATTTACAGCATATATGGGCCATCCAGGCACAGGTAGCACCTTCACTGGGGTCCCCTGTGTCTTCTCGAACCATACGAAGGCGCCTGGCTAAAGGACAGTTGGTATCGCGGCGCCCATTACGTGTGCTGCCCTTTATGCCCACCCATCGACGCCTTCGTTTGGAGTGGTGTCGACAACGAGGAATCTGGACTGCAGCGGAATGGAACTAGGTCGTCTTTAGCGACGAATACAGATTCAATCTCGGCAGTGATGACAATAGTGTTCGTGTGTGGAAAGGCCGTGGTGAACTCCTCAATTCTGCCTTTGCTGTACAACGACACATCGCTCCCACAGCTGTTGTGAAGGTATGGGATGCCATTGCTTACAATACACGGTCACCCCTAGTATTATTCCGTGGCACCATGACAGGCCAGCGATATGTTCATGAAATCCTGCAACCACATGTGTTGCCACTCATACAACGGCTCCCAGGAGCCACTTTTCAACAAGACAATGCTCGGCCTCATACGGTAAGGGTGTCACAAGACTGTCTCCGCACTGTTACTACCCTTCCTGGGCCTGCCGGATCCCCAGATTTGTCTCCAATCGAGCATATATGGGGTCATTTGGGACGACGAGTTGGGCATCCCACGAGTTTGAAGGAATTAGAGGCAAGGTTACAGCAAATATGGGACGAAATGTCTCAAGATATCATACAGAACTTGTATGACTCAATGCCCGATCGTATCGCATCGTGCATTCGCGCTAGAGGGGGTCCAACGGAATATTAACTCCTCCGTTCTTTTGCCTTTTTCTCTGAAATAAATTATCCTTTTTCTTTGATTTTCTTATCATTTACTTATATCAAAGTAGTCATTACGTATGTAAAATTTCGTTTCATTTTGACAACTTCTTCTTGGTGTGCTAATTTTTTTGTCCATGAGTGTATTTTAAAACCTTTATGGATATTGTTACTTCCTCAAGACGTTCAAACTCTTCTTGCCGCTTTCAAGAAAATGCGAACCGATCATTCTTTCATTCTTGACAAAATTAGAACTTGTTTGTACTTTACAAATTCAGCCCGTTGAAATGATTTCTCACGATGCAATGCCGAAAATCGTGGTTATATCGATCTCACTCTTTTTACCGATTTAAAAAAAATTCAATATATATGATAACGTCTTTAAAAACTTAATCGGCGATCTCAAAATTAACGTTCTAATTTAGTGATTTCCCCATAAATTCATCTGTTCTCCAGACCTGATTATTATATCTAGGATTGATAAATGGTCTTGGAGACTTGTATCTTGGTTTGTAAAATCTAGGTTGAAACATATTTCATGGTACAAAAAAAGTTATTAGTTACTGTAGTGAAAATATTTTATATATAGTAAAAATACTTAAATATATTTTAATTTCTTATGTAATTAAAATTGTGTTAATTTCTGTAGGTTATGAGAAATATTAATTAT
>KK114207.1:0-13245 GCA_000611955.2 Stegodyphus mimosarum | reverse complement strand
CCCCTTAAAGCATATAAAGTGCTTTGCCATAATCAAATAATCCTGATACATTAGAATACACTTAATTAAGGTATCCCTTCCCTTAGGTAGCACTCGCATATTTTATTATGTTCATTTAAAATAGCAAACTTCTTCCAATGTAATATCTTTTGCCGCACAGTACATTTTTAAATTAAAAACATTTTCATAATCTGCATAAGCAGTAAGTTAGTTACCTATGAATTGAAAATAATCAAATAATTATAACAAAAACTAAATAAATATGACTGTAATTATTAAAGAAATGATTCTGAAATTTGTAGATCTTTATTGATATCTGAAAGCTTTCTAAAAGTCAAACCTCAATAAAATTATTGTTTTAGGTTAGGTTGATTTCATATAGCAAGGGCTATGTCCCTAAGGGAAGGGAGGGCTTCCCGAGGGAAACTGGTTCCTATTCACTTTACGCATCGAGAAAACCATAAAAACCAAATATGCAACCAGCCTATTCGTCTTGGTGTTCAGGAAATCAGTATACCCTAATGTTAATTTATAATCTGATTTCAGATTAATACTTAATGAGTTGTAGTCAGTCTAATCACTTATTTGCACTATCAGAAAAAACTGTTTTTATTCACGAAGAAAAGAAAATGTAATATTCAAAATCAATAGCATAAATTTTAAGGTTGAATATTTTAAGAGTTTTCATTAAAACATTGATTTTTATTACACTGGAATTTTGATTTATTTTTTTTTTAATTTTCAAGTTAAACTATAAGTTTTCAACCTTTAAGTCTGTCACGTTCATTTCAGAAATTCCTAATTGTAACCCTCCTAAATTTAATGCATTCCAGTGAAATCTTTTCTTTACAGCTGTTAAGTTTGATATCAGTTACCATTTTCATTTTAGTGCTACTGCGATGGCCCGAAAACTAAACATGGTTTGTTCACGGAAATAAAAAAAAAAATATTGTTCAGTTTTCATTGTTTACACTGGATACAGTAATTGCGAACGAAAATCTACACAAATTGGCGAATAATAGCCAAATGTAATGGCCGGCCGATCATTTGTAGGCTTTGAAGAGAAAGCACATTTCGCCTTGTCCGTGAGCATGCGCATAACGTCCGTTCCGTAAGGAGCCATTTCACGGCCATTCTGATTTGAGACGCTAGTGATATAAACTACTTTAAGTGAAGAATATGTAAACTATGAGTTAATGATAAAATGTTCGTACTAAGATGGTTCAAATACATTATTTAAACGTACATTGCTGCCACAGATCTTGTGGTCCATTGAGTGTTTTTTGGTTCAGCTGATATCAAATCTTGTTTGAAGAATTTCAGACCAGTCCAAAAGTGCATTCTTTCAAGTCACATTCTTGCCCATTCCTTAGAACTTTAACCTCCTGGGAATCATCTCAAACGAAAAGGGAAGAAAAAACAAGCTCCGTGGCTATTGAAGCGTGGAGAAGTACGAAACCTCAATGTCCCTGGGGACATTCTCTACTTTCTAAGAAGACACCGCTTCTGAAGAAAGGTTGCTTTCTTTGTGCAAGTTACTACATGACTACGTTTCTCTCTCTCCACTTTTTTTCTTTAGATAAATTCTGAATGGGAGCTTTCGCAAATTGCTGAATTTTGTTTATGTTGGGTGCTACGGAATTTGATCCACGTTTCAGCGATTTTGCACAAATGAATTTTGAAAAATGGAACTCAAGAAATGCTCAAGTGGTGTGGATTTGTACTTTAGTGTCTGTGTAAACTATCCATTGTTTAGAATATTATTTCAAGTACACTTTATGTATAGTACAAGTACAGTAAGATTATGCAAAAAGCAATTACTTTTGGCATTCTTTTGGGCTATTCAAATTTTATCTTACCTCTTAGGCCTATTTCCAAACGCATAACATCTCTAAAGAATCTAATCTCTAGCAAGTATTTATGCATCACGAAGCGGAAATTATCAAAACATGGGGGAAATATGCAACTAATACTTTACACCGTGAGTTTTTGTACTTTTTTTAGGTACATGTTTATTTCCTTTATTATTATCTTTATTCTGTTACGTTACATGAATTCGTCTCTTTGGTTTTCAGCGCAGCACCGGTTTCTAAAATTATTAAGTGAATAGGATAGGTTTCATAACACAGTTGCCTCTGCCATCCAAAGCTTGCTGAATCAACACTTTTCTTCTTTTAGCCACTTAATAAATATCTTTGCGTGTCCTCTCAGTAATCTAAAATTAACATGTATTAAATATCCAGCAGAATACAGTATTTCATGAAAGACATCGGACATTATTAATTTTGATAATGCCAGAAATTTTAAACTCATTAAATTGAAACTGTAAACTGTATTTTTTTAAATCCAAAGGGGCTTTCACCCTGAAGGACTATTGTTTTCGTTTCGCGATCTTGCGTCGAATCGCTCTGAATGTCAGTTTCACTTTTCAAATTGTTGGCACCAAATATTATCGCCCTGTATTATAGTTTAAGAAATTAAATAATGAAGAATGTGCATAAATGTATGTATGGTTCTCGCATTGTGATGAAACAAAGGTACCTAGAGCCATCCAATTTTGAATGACGTAATCCTACTACGAATATGGGCATCTGGAATCCCAAAATTGAAATTTGTTTTATTATCGATTTCATATTTTGTAATACTTTAATGAATTTTTAACAAACTCGAGGATTTCAAAGCGAGCAATGGCAACGTTGTACAGAAAAAACATTTTTATCTCCAGCGCGTGAGACTGTATGGGAAATTCTAAAGATACGCCCAATTTAAAATTATTTTCAGACATTGCTTTTGAACTGAATTTTCTGGTTTAAATGCGAAGAACAGGATATTTAATAAATAAAAGTAACACACAAAATGTTAAACGCCCTTTGGACGTAATTTAAAATCTGAAACAATTCAGATTTTCTATTTTTCCTCTTATTTTTCTTTTTTAAGTATACATTTGCCTGCTCTACAGCCTTGCACTAAATACGTTTCCCAAAGATAAAATATTGAGCTTAAAAATTGATGTTCTCTCATTTGAGGGAAAATTTATGCAGAAAAATTGCACAAGTGATTAGGCTCTTATGAATCTGATTAATTAAAAAAAGTTTTGGAATTTTTGTAATGCTTGATGGATTTTCAAAAATATGGGCTTGCATCTTTTATTCTTTTTGGTATGAATTTAACCATTTTTTTTTTCAGCCTAGTGTTTCTTTAATCCCATTTCAAAATTTCTTTCGGTTAAATGTTTTATTTTGAATTCGATATTGCATTTAAATTATTCGATATTGCATTTAAATTTTGAATTCGATATTGCTTTTAAATTAACTTCGCTTAACTAAAATTTAATCGCTTAATAGTCCCATTGAATTTTAGAAAGCCCAGAAGAATGTGGTCACCGAGATTCGAATCACTAGACTCCTTACCACTTAAACCTCAAGAGCACTGACAGGAAGGAATGAGAAAATTACATAGAAGATATCTAACGTTACTTAAGGTATCCAGGTATGTAACTTTTCATATGACTGCAACAACACCACTACTTAGTTTTGTGTTAATTGATAACCACCTTTAAGACTTCAATAAAGCATTCTTTAGGATATCGTCAAGTTTAATTATCTATTAAAACAATAACTGCAGTAAGATAGCTTTTAAGGATGTATTTTTAACGGGTGTGATAACAGATAAATTGTGCTAACAAAAATATATTTTATGCCGAAGGAGCGAAAAATAAATTCCCAAATTTCTTCGCAATTAAAAAAATCTAGCTACAATTTTATAGGGAAGATAAACTAAAGCGCGAGGGAAAAAAAATCATAGAGCGTCGCATTAATTAAAAAATAAACTAGTCGCTTTTCTTATCTATTTTGCATTTATTGATGAATATCACAAAAAGAAAATTTAATCTCGAAATTAACGCTTCCGTGTCATGAAATCAAAAACATTGCTGTCTGCCTATACGAGAGTTAGTTAGTTATCTCATAAAATATTCATCGCGTTTCCAGAAATCCCACTAATACGTAGTACATTATGGGGAAAAACTGATTACCTTTTACGAAACAGCCACATCGAGCATTTACTGAAGATTTATGTTCTCCCCTGTAGGGGGAAAAAGCGATTTTGCTTTCTTTGGAGCACCTTTTGTTAAGGGCAAAGACTAATATTTATTTTGCGCTAACACCCTCGAAGACTCATCTAAATCCTTCCATCAAGAGAATAATATCTCGTTTTCTTTTACTGAAACCGCAGCGCTGCTTGGACATAATTTCCCCTTTTCCCACTTTGCGAATGGCTTAATATCGAAAACGAGACTTCAATTAATCCTGTAGGAAAGCCGAAGTTTGCTCAGTTCGAAGCCATAAATCTTTTCTTCGGGGGCTCCACTTAATTAGGACTTGTCGGTAATCTATCAATTTTAAAAGGGAAAGTTTGAACCCTAATCGGGCCCGCATTGTGTGAAAAATTCCTCTTTGTAATGCTTTACGGGGGAAGAAATATTGGGGGACTTTCGCTGTGTTTTACAAAGCATTGAGGTTTTCAATTATTTCTGTACCTTAGCAATGAAAATTACAAGAGTTCTGTACTGCTTCGAGTATTTTTTATGGAGTATAGAGAATAGTCCGATTTCTGGACAAAGAAAGCACTTTAAGTGATTGTTTAAACTGGTGAGCAATATTTACCCGTACATTTCATTCTCGAGCACGTTTTCGTCTTTTTCCCCCAAGATATGGTTTAAAATCTTCTGAAGTAGAGTATAAGACATTTTCACTTTCTGCACTGCTCTCCTTTATGGTGTAGTTAGTCTATCAGTAGTCGAAAGATCTAGTGATGTAATATACAGTGGGTAAAAAAAGTATTGGAAATTGCGTATAATTCATCATATTAGCTATGGCAATTTTAACTTGACGTAACGAACGCAGGAGGTAATAAACACACAAATCTAATAAAACTTTCATTTTAATATGCCTTTTACACAAAATATACAATAAAACGTAAATTTTCATGTCAAAAAAGTATTTTATTCACATGTTTAATTCACATGTTTGAACTGATAAAAAGCCCTGTTGGTATAATTGCTGCAGTGCTATTTTAAAACGTTATTTTTTTAATTTTATGATAAAATGGCTTCGAAGTCGAAGGAGTTGAATGTTAATGTTAAAAACATGATTATTCGGCTCAGAAATGAGGGTTTAACTTATTGCGCTAAAGAAATATAACTGAGTATAAGTTTATTTACTGTTGGAAGTGTTGTAAAAAAGTTCCAAGAAAAAGGATCGATGGAATATAAGATTAGAAGTGAACGGCCTCGAATATTTTCTGCAAGGGAAAACGTGGCATTATCAAAGAGGTTACGGAAAACCCTAAAATAAGTGCACTGCAGTTAGCCAAAGACGTTGCTAATACTTCGCATAAAACTTATGTAGACAACGCTTATATCGGACTTAAACTTTTATCGTACAGACTGTACGGAATGTTTGACAGAGTAAGTTATTATGGATGGGCAACTAGAAAGAAATCTTTCATTTCAGAAATTTCGAACAGGAGAAAGAGATTAGATTTCGCAAAATCTCATGTTAATTTATCAGACGAATCTTGGAACACAGTTTTGTGTCCGAGTAATCGAAGTTTAAAATTTTCGAGAGTGATGGAGGATAATGTGTGTGGGGAAAGCCTAAAACCGAACTGGAAAAACAACGTTTAACACCGACTGTAAAACATGTTGGAGGGAGCGTCGTAGTTTGAGGCTGTATGGCAGCAAACTGAGTTGGTTTAAATTTTAAAATTTATAGCATAAGCTTACTTGCTTGAAATACGGAAGACATTTTAGCATGCTTTTTCGCATACGCGTTTGGTAAATTCGTATGCGGATAATCTTCATCAAAGCCTTTCACTGACGTACATACAGGGTGTATCAGTACAAAGACAAGGAACGGGGAAGATGGCCCCACGCCTTTACCTAGAAGGTTGATTGGTTTAGCGCCGCCTCCCCACCACCAAGAGCATCCACAGATGGCGAACCAAGTATATGCCCCATACTTGTACTTCATTGATGGTATTATGACAGCACGTACGTATATTGACATATTGCTCCATAATTTGAAACTCAGTGTCCAGAAACGTGGATTAGGAACATCACTCGTGTTTCAACAGGACAGTGATACTAATCATGCAGCGAACCTCACCCGGGAGTGGTTACTCTTTAAATCTCCTCGCCAATTAAAGGCACCGCCTCAATTGCCTGACATAAATCCAATTGAGAATTTATGGTAAAAACTGAATTTTGAAATCAGGAAACACAAAATTTCGTGTAAAGGTGAACTTAAACGTATACTCCTGCAAGAATGGCACAAAATTCTCAATAGTACAACCAAGACTTTGCTTTTCTCTAAGAGAAATGAGATTGCGAGCTGTTATAAATGCAAATGGTATGAATACAAAGTATTAAATTTTGCTGTATGATCTTGCTAATACTTTTTTGGCATGCAAACTTAAGTTTTCGTTGCATAACTTCTGTAAAAGGCATGTTAAAATTAAAGTTTCATTAGATTTGTATGTTTGTTAACCTCCTGTATTCGCTATGTCCAGCTAAAATTGTCAAGCGTTTCGTTTGTTAGCTAAAATGATCAATTATACGCAATCGCGAATACTTGTTTTATCCACTGTACGAGTGTGCTGCAACCCTCGTGGCCGATAATAATCGGCCTCATGGTTAACGCAACACACCCAACATAGACACACAAAAAAACGGTTAAAAAATTAAAACAGAAATACAGTCAAAAACATCAAATCAAAATTCCGAGTCTTGTTCTATTGCCATTTATAAAGTTCATCAAATCCTTTGCAAATCTAAACTCCAGTGTTCGAATTCCGGTGAGGGCATTACAAAGTTTCTCATCTTTCTTGCCTCGAGGCTAAAATTCTCTAATAAACTCTAAAATCGGTGCCCAGTTAAAATCTGATGAATGAGAATTCGTCCCCACTTAAATCTGGCAACTGAATTTCCTTCTTCACGAATTTCCATTCCAGTGAGGGAGGCTATAAAGAATATTTGATTTACTAATTGTGTGCCTTTGTGGTCTGACAGCTCGGCCGCCTCTTGATCAGAGAGTCCAGGGTTTGAATTCCACTGAAGACATAGCTAATTTTCTCATATTTTTTGCTTCAAAATTTTTTAAATGATTCTAAATATGTCTTAATGTTTGCTCAGACAGGCAAGTAAATTTTCAAACAGAAAATTTTTAAAATTTATAACATAACCTTACTTGCTTGAAATACGGAAAACATTTTAGTATGTTTTTTCACATATGCGTTTGGTATATTCGTTCGTGTTGCGCTTAAGCTAATAGACCCGGGGCTACGAAATCTGGTACATAGGGGTGCATCTGGACAAGAGCCAGTGCACTTCGAAACGACTTTTTCAAAATTTTAATTTAATGTTTCTCTTGGATACTGGACGTTCGTCGAGAGGACGTTTGTTTTCCGGTACATTTAAAAGCAAGACGAATGCTGGTCGCGTAGTGGCTAGTATGTAATATAAAAAGGGTAGCAAACTATTAACTTTAATTTTGCAATAGCGCTTTTATTCTTTATTTTAATTTGGATATTTCCCCTTTCCATCACTATAAGGTGTACATTGTAAGGTTTTTCTCTGGCCTTCTTAGCATACTTTCGTAGTGTAGTGGTCAGCATACTCGGCGAGTATACGAGAGGTCCGTGGTTCGAGTCCCGATGAGGGCACTGCTCATTTTTCATGTCTCTTGCCCCCAAATAACCTAATGTCTCTATAACATACCGATGATGTAGCTATTTCGGAACTTAAAACCAAAATTTCCAAACTCCACCCCCCCAAGTCAACTTTCTTTCTTCAATATCAAACTTGCTTTTGTTATGCTTCTTTCCTATCAATTCTAGTTTCAACTTATAATTTCCTACCAGAATGTAGTTTCAGAAACGCAGTGAATGCAAATTAGTAAGAGTACTATTTAAGTCGATGTTTCACCTCCATCGACAGAGAGTCTGATTTCCTCACTAGCGCGCGTCTGCCTTTCGGCTAAGTCTCTTTTAGATATTACTACGCTCAGCCATACTTTAGCCCTTGCTTAGCTTCGCCTATTTAATTAATATTTAGGGGCCAACTACTTAGAATCCTGACAGCTTCGGCTATACCTTCAATTAGTTTTAGTTAAACTTGGTTAAGTTTAATATCCTATTCATTTAAGTTCAAGCCTAAGTGGAGGCTTTGCTGTATACTCCAAGTTAGGAGCTGATTGTATTTATCCTGAGGGGCGGGAATGAAAGGATGGGGGAAGTGGTGTTGATGTGACTTTTATTAAAGAGCATAGTTAAATCTTAGGTGTTCGAAATTCCTTCCATTCACCACAATGCATGTTTCACAACGCCTACGCATGGATTCACGACCCGCTCAAAACGGGCAGGCGTGTCGCCGTATCAGCGATTCTGGCGACGAAATAAATCTGCGATGTTTCTCTCGTCTGGTACACCACGGACTTGTATTCCCGCAGTTAGGAATTCAGGGATGTCAGGTCGGGAGATCGCGGTGGCCATGTAACTAGTGCACCTATGCTAGTCCAGCGATCACGATATGTCCTATCGAGGTATTCTTGCAAAGTACTGCTAAAATATGCGTCAACAGTCAGATCCGGCAACGCTATTTCCACAAAATGTCCATAAGGAATTGAGTTAGTAAACCGAGACATCTTAATGTAGCGACGTCCTTATCTGAAATGATCAAACTTTTCTCTCTCTTATATGCCTGGGACCAACATGTTAAGTTTGATAACGACATTTTGCGACGCCCTGTACATCTGAAAGAAGTTATTTCGCGACTAGCACTTTACTAAAACATTCTCCTCCTTAAAAATCACAAAGAAAGTTTTATGTAAAAACCATTTGCAGAGGATTCGGTAATGAACAATCTGATTATGCTTCTACCATGTCAATAAAAGATTGAGGTTAAAATTAGTAGCTAGAATTACCCATCCTTCCTTAACAATAAAAGAAGATTTTGTTTTCTGCTATTTTTGCCAAAAAAGTATTAATTCCGTTTTTTCCCTTTCTTACCTTTTTTCTGTTTCCTTTTCTAGTGTGAGAATCCGTTTCGCCTTGATGAGTAAGAAAGAGCCATTTAGCTTTAATATTCCATTAATAGCTAAAAGAATAAATGCTAAACATTAGTATTTTTCTTCTTTTGTTTACGAATCACGAGGAATCTTTTACATAAACTGAGGTTCCATTGATCGTTTGATACCGATAACAGTAAAACTTCCAAATTACTAAAATTTGTTTTATTAAAATTTCTTTTTGGGTAAGATGGATCTTACCTCAAAAAGACGAATCGTGTTTTTTATAATTCTTTAATTCAGGAAGCTGTATTCTTTTGAGTTTGACAGTGTAGAAAATGAATTTTCGAATTATCTTTAACATTTAAATTGATAGAAAGAAATACTTTGGGGGAGGAAGAAGGGGAAGGAAAATGTTAACTACTGAATGCAAGTATTTCTTAAAACATTAAATTTGGAGAATTAAACATTCACTAATATTTTTATTTCCAGGGTGATACTGTCTATCGCAAATTCTAAAAATATGTTGTTTTTAAATACTTTATAATTTTGCTGTTGAAATGAATTGTATGTAGCGTAAGTGCGAAGAACGTCATGTTTAAACAATGATGTTGTGGAGTTCCACCCTTTTATTTCTCAGTTCCTGGTACACCGATAAGCGAATAATCGCTTGAGTGTGTGAACAGAGACGTAAGACTCAAGAAGGGTTAATTACCCTTTATTTCTCAAAATAAGAATCTTTGTTTAATTTCTTTTGCACATCGTTTTAGATTCATTATAGTATTTCAATAAACACGTAGCAACGTTTAGGTAATTCTCCAGATGATATACATCATTTTTTGCATTCTTGAATAAATTCTTCTATAAATCGTTTCAGATTTATTATAGTGTTTGAAAAGAAGATGTGGCAACGATTAGGTAATTCTTCAGATGATATAATTTTTGTGCATTCTGCGTTATAAAATGAATGAGATGTAACGCTGTTAAGTGAAGCTAGCGCCAGTGTGTCGCTGTGGTAAACAATTATAGGGAATTTTAAAGAGCGCATTTATTCTATTGTGGTTTATGCGCTATCGAAGAAGTAAATTTAATTCAATCCAATAAGTTTAAATGAAATGCAAGATGGGTATGATTTAATATTCTGTACAAGGAAGTCATGTTGTGTACACATCAGATTTTGTATTGAGGGTTTGTAATTGTAGATTTTGATTTGAGCGTTTGTAACATTAGGATAACTGGAGGTCTAGGAACAGACTTGTCGATATTTAAACAGTGTCTTTGTGTATCATGGATATCTTGTCGCCATGTTTCTTGAAATTCATGAGGTATGATTGCATATTTCTTACCGAAGAGCAGGTATGAACGTGCTCTTCTATAGTTAATACAGGTGTTATATATCTGTGTGATTAATACAAATGGAAGAATTTGACTTTTGTTTTTAAGCAAGGACATGAATAGTACAGTACCAGGTTTGTTCTTTTGGACTACTTATAAGGTTTTAGTTAAACTAACAAAGTTTTATTTTAATTTGAGTTTTTCTATCTCTTCTCATTTCAACTTCCCGTTAGAATAAACGCGATGCTAATTTGAAGTGGAGTCAAGTTCTACTTAAACGAGAGGTAGGAACCTCTCAGTGTGAGAGAGCTTTTAGTCTCAGACTTACTCTATTCGACGTTCGCCTGATTGGCTAGTATTTAAATTCTAAGCCGTAGCGCTGTTACTTATTGAAGTAATTCTAAGTGCGTTAGTATTAGTTAAATCTTCCTAAGCACCATTTAGCATACAGGCCAACCTCGCGTTCATAGCTCTGTGAGCAACGACGATTTAATTTCTAATTAGTTTTAGTTTAAATTATCTGATTGTTCAGTTTAGACCCAAGTGGCGGTCATTATTTTCTGTATCCCTCCCGAGTTGGGAAGTGGCTGTAAATGATTGTGGTTTAATAAAACAGGATTTTAAATCCTTCTTAGGTACAGTTATTCTACCACTTAATCACAGTATTCTACCGCAGAACATTGCTGCATTCAGCTCCCTGTTCAAGAAGAGGACTTGAGATTTACACGAAGATGTTCGCCAAGAATATGCACCGAACACTCAGTCCTGACATACTAAATAGATCCTTTAACATTTAATGCTGAAGAATTATTTACGAAATACCCAAATTTAGCAAAATATTCAGTATTTTCTTTGTTTATGTCTACAGGACAAATATTTGTTTTTATAAAAACGTTTGATAATCCTTCAGCTAATTCGAATTATGTATATCATTTTGGGAATTACCATCTCATGTTACTGAATTACAGAATTTGAATTATATATCTGCAGATATGTGCATATTTATACATATGTTGATATTTACACAGACGTTCTGCCTGCTCAGGGAATTGTGCATTTACTTCTGGATGAACAATAAAGTAGAAAAGAAGCCTGAATTTTTTTAGAGTTGGGTTGCATTCAGCACGTTCACAGAAGAGGTAGAAAAGATAAATGCAATATCGCTAAAGGAATCGAAATATATTCTCCTTTTAGAAAGAACAAATAAAAAAAGCATCGTTTTCCAAATAAAAGAATTCCAACAGCACTCGAAAATAAGCTTAAAATAAACAGTTTCAAAAAATAAACAGTTCAGCATCCAATAAAACGTTTCAAATACTTCCAAAACGCGCCAAATTTGGCTATATTTTGCAAATGGTTTTTAGATTTCTTTTAAATTTGTAGACATTTATAATTGTTTGGACTCTAATATGTACTGGAAATATAGACAAGCTTTTAAAAATTTACTCTAAAGTTTTCCTATTATGAAGTCTGGTAAAACGATACGCCCGCAAATATTCGGCACTTAATCGAATTTCCAGTGGTAAAAATATGAAAGAAAATACACAAATTTCAAAAGAGATATATTTTTATATATCTCTAATAAACAATTTTAGTTTGATAATTTATATAACAACTTTATAATTGCGTAAGAATGCTATACATAGCTACATTGTATAGGTAATAACAATAACTAACATTTGATTAATGATAACACTAAAGTAGTAAGCGAGGGTAACTGCGTCGTCAAAGAATGCCACCCCGGAAGTCGCTATGTAACAATACAACAAATGGCACAAGAAGAGAACAATGTGTCCTCACATTTGATGCACAGTTCACACCATACTGGGTCACATGACAGCCGGAAGTGGCGTCGCCATGTTGGATTTTCCCGATTATGACGGAGACTTGTTTGAATGACGTAATGCGTTTTCAAAGTTCCATTTTTATTTGTGGCAACGACAATATTTTTTCAAAGATGTAATTGTGTGATAACAACAAATATTTTTTAATGTGCTGCGACGACCTGTTGAATCACATTTTTATATTACTTTAGTTTTTAATCAATTTTCCATTAGTATTTTTAATTATTTAATGTGTCATTATGTTTAATTATTTAATCTGTCAGTATTTTTAACTGAGCGTCTCATTATTTGATATTTATTCATTTTTAATTGATTGCATCATTTATTTTTTAATAACAGTACCTTTTCCTTGAAAACAGTACTTAACAGTACCTAATTTTTCGGGCACATTTTTATTTTACACTTTGCTTTTGACCCTATGTTTTAAAAACTTATTGATGTTGCTTTTCTATTTCTCCAAGTGCAGAAATCTACGTATATTTGTCTAAACTAAACTTTGTAAATTAGGAATTAAAACTAAACTAGGAATTAAAACTGAACTCTATAGAAGAAATATCCATTTTATTTATTAAATTTTAGCATATTTTTTATTTACAATATTGAAAAAAAAGAAAATGTTTTGAAAAATGTCCCTATTTTGACTAACATTACTTCTTTACAATTGCAGTTACCAATTGAAAATGTAAACACGTTTTATTGCCAGAATGTAATAAAAGGAACTTTGAAAAAAATTACGTTACTCACGTGATTTCCAGGAATATCCAAGACGTCAGGTGATCTAAGATGGCGGATGCGGCCCATCAAAGGCCCTAACCCACTTCTTGCATTCATCTATTGTTCTATCATGTAGTGACTTTCGGTACTGCATCCTTTGGTCTGCCGCTCAGTTCTCGTTAACTTCTAACGTAAAATACAATTTTCAACCGGTAAATTAGCACTTTCTAGAATTTGCAAAATTCTTTAAATTTAAACCAACTAGGAATTACTTACTTTTGAATATC
>KK114206.1:481023-566652 GCA_000611955.2 Stegodyphus mimosarum | reverse complement strand
AAAAAGTAGCACAATTTGGAATTTTAAACAAAAACTTTCAAAAATTCATTTTTAGGTATTTTAGTATTTGTTACTTATTTACACCAATAAACATATAAAAATTTAAGAGAAAATTGTTTGTTTGAAATTTTCTATTAGTTCAGATTTAAAATACTACTTTCTAGAAGTAGTAGTTACAAAGCATGCAACAGCTTTATGAATATTTGGACGTTAAATATGTTTGATAAATATGCTAAATTTTTAAAAATCAATCTCAATTTCAAAAATAGAAATACGTAAAAATTCTAATTTGTGAAATGAGGAGCTTCAACCAGCTTTTTCTTGACAATTAAATATACACGCCGCAATAGCCAACCAATGTTAAGTCTCTGTAATCGTCCCTACTCCTCCGGATGTGATCAAGGGGACAGCCGTGAGTGCGTCAGACGAAGGAGAAAACCCGTTTGGGTTGGTCTATTTCTTATAAGGTCCATGGGGCTGTCTTTCTGACGAGAAAATGACAGAGTAGCGTGCCTTTCCCGGAACGAGTTCATGAGCCCTCTCCCTCTTTTCACACGCCACAATCCAAGAAATGGATTGCGCCGTGACTAAATAAACCACTTTGAAATAGTTTGCTCCAGATTTCTCTCCTTTCTGTCCTTTTTGTTTTCTTTTTCTCACCGACAAAGTAGGAGCGGATAAAACGTTTTGATCATTTACCATTTCATCGCAACCGAAAGCAATGCTGGAGGCAATTTCTCTTCATATTCACCTCACAAAATAACAGAAAAGACGTTCTGAATACAAAATTAGTTTCTTTTCTTTATCGTGATAGAGAATGAGGAGAAATGAGTACATACATAGCGATCCAGATAGTTTCAAATACCTACAAATTCCACATTAAATATGATGTAGAATAAAAAAAAGTATATAAAGTAAGGATTTTCAGGAACCGTAATGCATGCTAGCTATAAGCAGTATGGCAGTATGTCTATGGTATTAAGAATAGGAAGATGGAACTCATCGCGATTTTCAATGCAGTTATATTATATT
The DNA here is from genome assembly GCA_000611955.2 of Stegodyphus mimosarum. Taxonomy (NCBI): domain Eukaryota; kingdom Metazoa; phylum Arthropoda; class Arachnida; order Araneae; family Eresidae; genus Stegodyphus; species Stegodyphus mimosarum. The sequence continues at coordinate 565,620 of KK114206.1, read as the reverse complement.
CAGCAAGTTTTTTTTAAAGTACAAAAACACATTTTGAAATGGGAATAAAAATTAAAAAATATTAGATATTTCGTTCCCAATTTCAGTTGTAAAGGTTCCGTATTTAGGGAAAGCATTCTTATATTTCTCGATATGCTTAAATTGGCAGAAAAATTTGTGTTTGAAATTACAGAGCTCTTCTTTTGTTTCTTCTAATTCACTGGACATTTTCAGAAGTCATCAGTAGTCAACAGGAAGAGAGTTTATCAGTTACCAGTCAAAGCAATATTTATAAGTTCTCTACACTGAAAAAATCGAAACAAAATTAACTATTAATTTAATATACTGTACACAAAGTTGCTAGCTGCGAATAAAGGAAAACTGACTCTAGGGTAGAATTGGGTGCCACTTCGATTGGTGACAAATTTTGTTCAATTTTGGCGATGAAACCCCATTTCTGGTTACCACGATAGTTTTAACTTGTGTTTAGGTTCCTGATTTTTTAAAATGAAAATAGATCGATGCGTACACTGACAAAGTCAAGGCAGTGCCCAATGCCGAGCTTGTCCAATACTCTGATGCTTTGTTTAAGTGAAAATAGATCGATGTGTGCATGGACACCGAATTTGTGAACCTTTCTGGGCTAACGTCCTTTGGGCTAAAAATATTTTGCCATTTGCACAACCTATTGGCTATTTGAATTAAATATGCACACATAAAAATATTAGATTAAAAATTGGTTACCATTTTAATTATCGAAATTTAAAATAAACACTTTAATTCTAAAATTTAGTACGGAATTTGGGTCTCTTTAAGAGAAATCAATTTCTTTATGTCTGGTCTTATTTCACTTAGTTTTAAGCGTAAATTAGAATTCAGATTTAATTTTGTTCTGCATTTATTTTTTAAATATAGCATGGAAGAAAATCCTTGTTCACACATACGGGTTGGGCAAAAAAGCAGTAAAAATTTAATAGCTTTATTTGAAATGCTTCTAAATTCTTTTTTTTTCGTGTTATTTTTGAAATCTGCAGTTTCATTTCAGGAAATTTCTATCCATTGTTCTTTTTCTTTGCGAGATAAAATTTCAAGTATATTTGAACAAAATGGAACAATTTTCGTTTTCATAATTCTCGGGAAAATACATGTTGAAATTATTTATCAATGAAAAACAATGATTTTTAATGTCGGATGCTACATCTTCTTCTTCTATTTTCAAATTATTTTCGGTTAGAAAGCTTTCTAAAAGTGACAAAAAGCTTAAAATACTATTATTCAATTCTTTGATTATTAGCTCGAGCTTTTCATCATTGCTTTTATTTTATCTCTAACGGTAAACAAATCAACATTTTGTCCTTGTAATCCTAAATTTAATTCATTTACCTTTCCAAAAATATCAGCTAAATTTGCTAAACAAACCAAGCATAATTCACCAAATAAACATTTTTGCAATTCAAATTTTGAATCACAGAGGAATATTTGAATTTCTAATCGAAGATCAAAAAGACGATTTAAAACTTTGCATCTGCATAACCACCTTCATTCGGAATGTAACAAAAGCGTTTCATGTTCACTGTCCATCTCTTGGCATAAAATAGTAAATATTCTTGAATTTAAATCTCAGCTTTTTATAAAATTAACAGCTTCACAGCTTGATTTAAAACGATTTTCAGGCTTCCTGGGAGTGTTTTGGCTGCTAAAGCTTCACGATGTATGGGGCAGTGAGTAAATTTAGTTTCAGGTGCGACTTTCTTTATTCGAGAAGTCGCTCCGGAATGTTTTCCTGTTAAAGCCAGAGATCCGTCACTGCATACGGCAATGCACGTATTCCAAGGAATATGATTCTCAGACATAAAATTGTCAGTTTCCTTGAACATTTTACTTGCAGTTTCTCTATGATGAAGGGATTCACAAAATAAATACTCTTCGGCAATTCGTTTATCTTCTTCGAAACGTATGTAAACTAATAATTGAACAAAGTTCGCTATATCAATACTTTCAATACGAAATACTCACTGTGTTTCATTCTTTGCAATGCGAACTACTCACTGTGTTTTATTCTTTGCAATGCGAAATACTCGCTGTCTTTTATTTTTTGAGTAAGTGCCTTTTTTATGGAACTTGCCATTTCGTGAATGAATTCGTCCTCTTAACTGTATCATTTGTAAACGGAATAGTATTAAGTTCATTAGCCGCTTTTTCGTTGAATATTGCTAAAACGATATCTTTAAGTATCTTTAAGTAAAATACCTGCTGGTAATATAAGGTTTTCTCCAATAACGTGACCTTGCCCAGTCTTAGCAATTCTTAGACTTACCAGGTAATTAGCTCCCAAAGTTTTTTCACTTGAAGTAACAAAACCTTTCATCATTAATTTCCTCTTAAAACATTCTTCACGTTTATCCCTTAAACTGGCATGCTTAGATTCGAGATGTCTTTTAAGAAACGATGGTTTCATACTTTGATTGGATAATAGTTTACATCAAACAAAACATTGAGTTTGAGTGTCCATTTCATCTCCATTCCAAGTAAATCCAAATGATAAATAACATTCATTTATATTTTCTAGAAACAATTTTTCTTTTACTTTTCAATATTATTAGTGCTAGTAGATTGTCCTGGATCCATCACCTGTGAATCGTCACTTTTCCGCTTGGTCAGTCCTAGCCATTTTTCCATTTTGAAAATCTAGGTTTGTTTTATTATGTTTTCCCAAATACGTAAATGCACAACATACTACGAGCTCTTCAAAAACGGACGACGATATTGTTAAATCACGTAGAAAAGTAAGAAATGCAAAGCAACAAGAAGACAAAATACCTGCTGTTGGAGACAGCAAACTGACGTAAAAAATTATTCTCATTGAAAATGGAGCAATATGAGCCCGGAAATGTTAGTTCATAAAGTATAGATATGCTAATATATCGATCAACTCTAAAAGAATTAATGAAATACTATTATTTTTCTAAAGGAACTCATTTTTATTTTCTATGAAATACAACATTCATTTCTACCTTATATTCTGAGGGCCAAACGCGACTACATGCGAATGCTTTGTAAGAAGTTTCGCTAAAAAATAATTCCCAAGATAGGAAGTCTATCTGAGGTATTAAAGCTCAATCTAATCAAAGGGCGCAGCTATAATTACACTAATAAATAAATAATATTCTGCTATGGGAAAAGGATAAAGATATCCCTCAAGTCTTTTCAAGCAAACTTTTTTTTCTGAAATTTCAAATTGCTTTCTATAATTAAAAAAAAACATATTAAAATGCTCCTCGAGTTATTTAGGAAAAAGTGTGAGTTAGAGGATTGCATATATGATTTTCTAAATATTTATTCTGCTTTTATTTTTGGTGTTCTATTTTCTTAAAACGTCGAGCTGGAAGTTTGGAAACCGTTGTTTTGAATTTTTATGCAAAAAATTCTATTTTTATTAATGTCTAATAACTCTTGTTATGTTTCCTGTATGATATTTCAAACCTTAACACCTAGGAACCTAAACGCCATTAGCTTCCGAAATATTATGAGATTTTTCTTCAACACAGTTTTTATAAAGCAGATTTCGTAATAGCAGCATTCACAGAAATAATGTCCACTAGGTTATTGACTTACGGAAATAACAAAAATGTTTTGGTTCAAAGGCAATGTTTCATACATGAAAAAACTGAAAATAATTTCGCATTTTATTAATATTTACATAGTTTAATGCTCACATTTAAACTTTAGGTGCTGTAATTTGTTATTTCTTATGGAGGATTATTCTCAGTTGCTTATGTTGCAACGCATTTTTTCCCGCCTCATCACATGCCTTCGTGGTGTAACTGGAAGCACATCTGCTGCCATTCGGGAGGCCGGGAGCTTGAATCTCGTCGAGGACATTGCATATTTATCATTTCGCCTGCTCCGAAATGAAATGCCTATTGGTCTCTATAAACTAAGTAAGAAATCGTAATTTAATGTGATATCATTGTAGAGGCATTAGGTTATTTCAAAGAAGGAGACATGAAAAATGAGCAATCCCCTCGCCGGGAATCGAACCTCGGAGCTCTCGATACGCGCCGAGAGTGCTGACCATTACAACACGAAGGCATGCTAGGAAGGCGGAAGGAATACCTTACATACTTCCCCTTTTAAATGGCGACTGGGAATTAGGGGACCCGATCGTCAAATCTTGATGGCGGAGAATCATCATCCACCATCTTTTTTTAGTTCGGGCACCACTGTAGAGACATTAGGTTATTTCGAAGAAGTAGACATGAAAAGTGAGCAATGCCCTCGCCGTAACTCGAACTTCAGACCTCTCGATACGCCCCGAGTGTGCTGACTATTACACAGCGAATGCATGCTAAGAAGGCGGGAGAAATACCTTATATCATTTTTAATATGAGAAAATGGGAAACTGTACGATAATAGCCATTTGGAACTGCTGAAGGACAGTCGCTTATAATATAGAGCCTAGCATATATACTTATTTTACGTGAATTATACAATTAGGTGGAGAATTTCTGGCTGAAAGAGATGGAAATGCGTTAATTGCTGTTAGTTTTTAACTCTGGAATTGGTTTCTGATTAGCTGGATTAATTATTTAATTTTCGCACAGCGCTTGAAGGCTATCTTTCTATACTGTGAAGGTTTCGTAATGCACTAAGAGAAATTGCCTGGAAAACAGCCATAACAATGAATAAATAATTTCGTTGCATATCTAGGTGTAGAATCTTTGATTAACTGTCTCAGTGAGTCGTTTCTTTTATACATTTGAATATCTGCAGCTTTAGTTGGCCTTTAGAGGTAAACCAAAGTACGCAAAATTTGGTAACAGCCGAAAACACCGCACACGAAAACGCCGCGGAGAAAACAAAGCAAGGCGAAAACGTCGTCGTACAGAACACCGTGGGAGAAAAGAAAGTAGAGAGAAAACATCGCAGTGCTAATACATCGTAGTACAAAATATTGTCGCCAAAAATAAAGTGGTTCAAAACTTTGCAGTTTAAAAACATCGTCGTCGAAAATATCGTAGTAAAAATAAAGAAAATAGCTCATCACATGGTGATCAAATCGCAGACAAGCGTTTTTCAGATTTTATTGCTGTTACTAATCCCCTTGGGGCAAGAAAGCTTACACCAGGACCAAGAGACCTTGCAGAACAAGTGAATCGCTGACATCATCCTGCTAAGCCGACACCTGTCTCAGGGAGACGCCGATAGCCTATACAATCCAGTAGGTGAGCGTGAAAGGCAGGTAGAGAACAGGTATACGAGGGAAAGTTTTCCCTGAATTTCTGAATTTCATGACTTTAAAGTTGTTAGTTCATATTCGCATAATGATTTGTGAGTGCGAGAAGGAAAGAGGAATATTTTTACTTTTATATTTCGAATTTTGAATTAACTAATAATTTTTTTGCTGGAAAAGAAAAAAGGGAACTTAAGCATTTAAAAACTGAAAATGAGTGAATAATTAATGAAACTCATGGCAAGCACTTAATAGAATTTTAAACTCCCATAGTTAATTTACAAAGGTCATTAATAAATTGATCTTTTTTATGAAGTTTTACTCGTAATTTTTCATGAAAAATATAGTTTTAAAAAGATCAGAAAAAGGAAGATCACAAATCATTATGCGATTATGCATTTACAGCTTCTAAACCCTGGAAAACGTTTGCCTGAGATGTTATCGTCATGCGATGATTTCTAAGTGCTTTATTATTTACCATGGTATTTTCGACGACGATGTTTTTAAACCGAGGAGTTTTTGAACTACTTTATTTTTGGTGACAAAATTTTGTACCATGATGTGTTAGACCTGGGATGTTTTCTCTTTGTTTTCTTTTCTCCTACGATGTTTGTTTCCGCTTTGCATTGTTTTCTCAGAGACGTTTTCGTTCACGATGATTTTGCCTTGATGTTTTAGGCGGGCACCCGAAAATTCGCATCAGCAGAACTCTTAATTCGTAATTTTGTGAACTTAATTTTTATTTATTTATTGTTTTGCTACCTCAAAAAGAATTTAGCTTCATTTTGGTTATAAATTTAAAACTGAAGCTTAAAAAATTTCTGTTTTAAAAATTTATTTCCATTTTTTATTTCTTTTAAGTAAATTGAATGAACAGAATTTCAAAGATTTAGCAAATAATCTACAATTTTAACAAGGAAAATTTCATGTTATTCGGTAAAATTGAGTTAACGCTTAATAAATATACTTTTAAATTTTTCTATCAGCTTTCAAATAAAAGTGTCATGCAACAAAGCAGTTCCTAAATATGAAAATAACAAATTTACTTGCAGAAAAGATGCTTGTATATTGTTAGCGTCAAATTGAATTGGAATGGAAATAGATTTAGTTCGTAGGTCACCTTTAAACTGAGATAAGTCAGTGGAAATCTGTAACCTAAGCAGATTTTGAATGCCTTTGTTCTAAAAAAAATACTTCAAACTTTGATTAGATTAGAAAGTACCCTGACAAAAATCCATTGAAAGTCTCTCGCAGAAGCCTTCACATAAACATATTTATTTAAAAGCTTAATCTTGATTTTACTTTGCTTTGTTAACCTGAGAATCATTTTAAGAAAGTTTAAAAATAGGTATGCTTGACATGCTTTTAGGAATAAACTAAAAAATTGTTTGTATACTAACTTTCAACTAGTCCATTTACTTAATTGTCTTCTACTTATTTGATTGCATTTTCTTAAAATAGCCTGCATAGGGAAAGCATAAAAATAATATTTTAGAAATGATAAATGGCGTTCTGTACCACTAAAGGGTGTAGATTTTGCAAAAGTTCAGTGTTCATTAAATAGGACAATTTTAAATCTGCGATCGTAAATTTAGATCATAGATTTTAAATTAAACAGTATAATCGGATAGAAAATAATTTATGATTCCTTTTAATGCATATATGAAATCTTTATAATATGTCATAAAGTCGTATGTAATGTTGTTGCCTCTATGGCCTTGGCAACAACAGTCAACAAACCCCAAATATGGAATTTTCGAGCAAGTCGTATTAAGTTTGCCTCGAGAGTATTACAAATACATAAAATATTTTACTTCCTTGCACGGAGCAAAGGAAATATTGTAATTGCTAAACATTTCCGTTATCATATTTTAACGAAAATATTCATTTTGTACTCTCTCGAATCCATTTGAACGACTTTGTTTTTGCTTGAAACCTGTTCGTACGGACACAATAAAGCACTCTTTTTCACCACACGGATTGTAAAATGGATTTAAAATGGATTCAGAAGATATTTTTTCCTGACATATGAATGTATCTCACATAGCTCAAAAATGAGCAGCCTCAGAATGTTGAAATTTTATTATAGGGGACTGCTAATAATATGTAGTTGTGCACCTTCTTTTCTGATTGCAATCGACCTCCCAAAAGTATATATATATATATATATAAATACATAAAGAACCTTAATAAGAGGTAAACATTAAAAACAAATTTTTTATACCGTTCCTGAAGTAAAATAAACTTAAAGCATCTAAAGTTAAAAGTAAATTTGCTTTTAACATACTTTTATAATTTAGTTACTTTACTTTACAATTTACTTTAGATGCTTTAAGTTTTCATATATATATCTTGGTGTATATATATATATACACCAAGTCTGTTATTCTGCTCTGTGATCTCAGTTTATTTTATTCTTATACATTGGTATACTGTGCATTTTTTGCTTTAAGAGTGATTGAATAATGCTGTTCTTATGTTACAGTTTAGGTTTTATGGCTTTAGTTAATCTGCATGCAATAGTTGTAGAGTTATCGACAATTTAGAAGTTGTTTAAGTGTTACTAAGCCTAGCAAAGTAGCTAATTGTTTACATTTGAAACTCTTAGTAGAATAGTGAATTAAGTCAGTTTCTGCACTAACTTCAGTATCTTTTTCCGGAATGAGTCCAAAAGTAAGTTTTCAGCTTAATGCACTGAAAAATCTGTCTTCCTGCCCGCTGGTCGAATTGCTTGTTTTTGTGTAGAAACTGTAATTTTAATTGTAAACATTGTTTTTTTAACTGTTTTAACTGCATTTGTTGTTTTATGTTTTTCTGTATTTTGCAATTTTTAATGAAGATGTCTTGAGTTTTATATATTTTTGCATTGTCGCGAAGTGAGAACAGCATTGATTGAATGAGAAATATATCTCTAATAAAATTCGAGTAAATTTGTTTAAATAAAATGCAGCAAAAACTGTACATAATTTAATCGGCCGTACAAAGAATTCATGTGGTGTCTACATCAGATTTTTTTCTTAATAATTTCATGCGTGACAAGATTTCATACTTGTATTGGCTGCACTCCCCAGAAACATGACGGTCATAAGTGTGGGAGTTATACATAACATGTGACTGGCTTTATATGTGTGATAACTGATTGAATTAATAGTTATTTCGGTCAGAATTAGTACACATTAACAAGGCGACTCATAATTCCTTGAAGGATTTTGAAGGCTAAAATAATAAGAAATAAACTAATTGTAACAGATGCAGTAAAAAGGCGCATAACAGTATATAAGGAGTCTTCAAGTTTTCTCTTGTATTACTCCGTATTATCACTGAATTGTAGATTTAGCGCTAAGTGGAACCATATTGCTAGGTTAGTGTACAACGCTAATAGGTCACACACCAAAAACACAAAGCCATTACATTTTAAATGGTGAACGCAAAGTGCATGGTGAACACGAAGCTTATTGCATTTTAAAGTTCGCTAAATATGATTATATTATGCCAGGTAGAACGAAGAATTTATATGAAAATTTAATAGAAGACAATTTTTACGTTCTACAAGCGTTTGATTACGTGGAGGATGCAAAACCGAATAGACTGGCCGAAACAGTTGGCTGCAGTCGAAATCTGCTGCATCACCAGGGTTGCACATATCGAGCACCTAAAAGGTATAATAATTGAGGTTCTTTATATATTGATTTGAGAGGCATTTTTGATTATCTTTATTATGGTATTTTACTGTACGTTTTGGAAACTCCGTTAAGGATAACATACGACGCTATATTTTTTTATCTGTGTACAAATAAAACTAGCTTCCAGAGAACATAAAAACCGCTTTCTACCACAGTAACTTTGCAGAGGCATTGTGCCATTTTTAAAGCATAAAATGTGCAAAATGAGTAATGCCCTCGCCGGGAGTCTGACATGGATCTCTCGAATACATGCTACCTTTACACTGCGAAAGCATGCAGAAACAAGGGAGCCCCTTTTAACGGACGACTGGGGATTAGGGGACCCAATCGCCAAATCTTGGTGGTGAAGAATCTTAATCCACCACCTTTTAGTTTGGGTGCCACCATAGAATCATTACGTTATTTTGATGCTAGAGACGTGAAAAATGAACAATGCCCTCGACGGGACTCGAACCTGGACCTCTCGATTACGCGTCGAGTGTGCTTCCGTTACACCACGAAGGCATGCAGAAATAAGCGAGAAAAAAAACCTTATAACTTTAGAAATTAAAGAATATCAATGCATGTATTCTAAAGCAAATTCTAAGGCCTAAAACAGCACATTTGTGTTAGAAAGGTTATTGGTTAAAAAAAAGTAATGGATCTTTCTACGGCGAAATGTTAGATTAACAAAGTATTATTTAAGTTAAATTATGACGTATTCACATTACATTTGATACGATAGTCAAACTTCCAAATATGCTATCTCAAGAATCGAACTTGTGACAAAACTGTCAGTATTCAATAATTATGTTCATTCAGACACTAAAAAGAGTATTGACAAATATCAGAAATAAACGTTGTTAAATTCATATGAATATGAAAAGTGTAAAACTTGTCATTAAGGGTACTAAGAAATTACTATAAATTTTATATCATTGATACAGCATTTCATCAGATTCTGAACAAAAAAGAATCCAGTTGAAGAACAGCTTTTCTCTCTTAAAACGTCATGAATTGTTTTGCACATTCTTCTTGCTGCTTTTCTAAATTTACAATAGTGTACTAATATCTGATTAATGAGACTAACTATATTAATTAATGAGCTACAACTTATATCAGTTTGTTTGCAAATCGGTAAAAAGAACAACGACTCTAGATTTCGCATCGGTTATCATTTAATATTTTACATAAAATGTAGCAAAAGAAATAAAAGTCAAACTTTTATTATCATTATAACTAAAGTTTATTACCATAACAATATCTGGTTACAGCCGAAAACATAGCGGCAAAAACATCGCGGGCGAAATCAACGCAAGGCAAAAACGTCGTGGTACAAAACATCGTGGGGAAAAAGAAAGCAAAGAGAGAACATCGCAGTTCTAAAACATCGTGGTTGAAAATAAAGCGGTTCAAAAACTTCGCAGTTTAAAAACATCGTCGTCGAAAACATCGTGGTAAAAAAAAAGTACCTAAAAATCATCCCATGACGATAGCATCGCAAACATGAGTTTTCAGGTTCTAAAATCTGTAATTGTATATTCGCATACTGATTTGGGAGCGCAAGAAGGAGAGAAGAATATTTCTTCGTCTGTATTTCATATTTTTGAATGAACTAACAGAATTTTTCTGAAAAGTAGCGAAAAGGAAACTTAAATAATTAAAAATTGAAAATGAATAGGAAATTAATGCAATTTCTAGCACTTAATAGAATTTTAAATTTACATAGTTTACATAGAATTTAAAATTTACATAGTTAATTTACTATGTAAATTTAAAATTCCATTAAGTGCATTAATTTTATACTCATTTTCAATTTCTAAATGCTTAGATTTTCTTCTTACTTTTTCAGCAAAAATCTATTAGTCCATTCAAATAAATTAAATGTAGAAGTAAAAATACCCCTGTTTCCTTCTTGCGCTCCCAAATCAGCATGCGAATATGCAATTACAACTTTTAAAACCTGAAAACTCATTGTGTGTGATGTTATCGCCATACGATGATTTGTACGTACTTTATTTTTTACCACGATATTTTCGACGACGATGTTTCTAAACTGCGAAGTTTTTGAACCGCTTTATCTTCGACCAGGATATTTTGTACCACGATGTTTTAGAACTGCAATGTTTTCTCTTCGCTTTCTTTTCTCCCACGATGTTTTGTCCCACGACGTTTTCGCCTTGCGTTGTTTTCTTCGCAACGTATTCGTCAGCGATGTTTTCGGTGGACACCCAAAATGTTGATCATTTAAAGTCCTTGAGTATCTTCGATATAATACCGTTGGCTATTATCCGATCTTCGAGCTTATGTTATGATTTATCCTTCCAATTCTTATAATCTGGATTACACTGATTTATAATTCGAGGCATACGAATAAAAAAGAAGTTACAACATATTTTAGGACTATTTTTTGTAAGCAATTACCTATGCAAAAAATATTTTGAAAATAATTTGTAATATATCAGCTGAGTAATTTTCGAATGATTACTAGTTATTATTCAGAAAAGTATTTATTTCGAAACTTGTCATTTGTCACTCACTTGAAGCAGTCATTCGAGACCACTGGTAATGAAAGAGTTATAAAGTGTTTTTTTTATTGTTATTATTGTTCTTCCACTTTATGTATCACCTATCTATATAGGGTATACTAAAAGGGGTTTGCTATTGCCAAAAAAACTAATTCTGCCTGTTTTGAGTTTGTGCTATAAACTTCAAAGGCCAGAGAGCTAAAAAAACTGCGTTTGAGGAATCTGATGAGTATATTTAAAATTTTTTCTTTGAAATTTTCTATTGTTTATTCGGAAGAACCTTAAGTTATCATTAAAAATCAGGCTATCTTATACCATATCCGCAATGTCAAAAAATCGTATTTCTGTATTATTTATATCAATGTATTATTTTCTGAGCTAGTTACTTTTAATACCGAAGGTAGTATATACGTTGTGATTAACATAAGAATTTATATTTTATGTCAGCTCTGTTACGAAAAACGTTTTGATTCAAAATATGCAACTAATTTATATGCATCCTACAAGAAGAAGTACAATTTAAAGTAGAAATGTTTTGAAGCTATTATGGAAATAAAAACATATTAGGCATACTTTATACCAATAACTACAATAGGATAAGATTGAAGTGTTAACATTTATATGCTCTTAGCTTTATAACAACTTCAAAGAACAAAGCAATCAAATTGAAACAACAAAAACCTAGCAATTTAATCGAAATAGCAAACCAATTAAAAATTTGTTTTTATTATATATTGTTGCATTCGCACAATATCGCAATATCACGCAATATAATCAGTAGCTATATTTTAAACTACTAAAACATTAAATACTAGAACGTAATCCAAAGCGCAGAGAAAGCTAACCCGATCGCAAAATTATAGCAGCTAAGTAAACAACAACAGCTCGCTTAAACAACTACTGAGCTGAGATGTTTCTCTCCGGCTTTTATAGCTTTTTAAATCGGCCGCGCGAGACAGTTATAGCAATTTCTGGAAAGCAAAAAGAATAAAATTACGGTTAAGAGTAACATAGTAGTCAATTATATTTATTCAAATTAAATATCAATTATGAGAAAATTAAATTTTATTCAATGTTAAATAAACATGCTCTTGTATTTTTACTTTTCTGACGTAGCTCTGTCTTGAAATATGTCACGCGCTGCATTGCACTGGCAAATAAAACAATTTTAATTATACATGTCATCTACATCATCGAATCATTCATATCCCCTCCTTCGAGAAGAAAAGTCTTGGCGACAGAAAAGGGTTTTAAGGAAAAAGCATTAGATATTAGCAAAAAGAGAGAAATTTTGTACTATATATGCAATTCCAATCAAAAAGCCTATGAATTGTTTCAAACTATTGCTTAGAAATATTAGAACAATGCATGATATAATATGTAATTTAAATTTAGTGTCCAGTTTGAGAGTTCTTGAGAAAATGGAGCTTGAAAATCACATTAAATTTTTTATGTTATTTTTGTAAGTCTTTTGAAGACATTAAATGTTATAATCAATATAAAATTCAAAATTTTCAATTATATATGCATGTAATTCTAGTAAAATTAGCACTAATTTAGACATTGTAAAACAAAGTGCTAAAAAATTCATCATCCAAAAATAAATGAGATATACACACCAAGTTGGTCATGCTTCTTCCAAAATTTCGTCCCGTCATCCCCTACACTGCAATTTTCAGTCAATTACGCAGCAATATTCTTGGCTACAACTGAAAAGGGAAATGGTGTATTTCCTAATCAAGATCTTCTAATATTAAGTTATCTACAACGAAAATAATCATCGCAAATCTAAATACTAAGTAAACACTATACGTACATATATATATATACTACGTATACATAACATGACGAAGGCAACTAATAGTTTTTCAGTAGTATAAAATAGTATGCAGAGTTTGACACGAGAGGTGAAAAGCTTAACACTTGGCCCTGTGTCTAGCTTTACGTTCTTTGGGTTGTTCCCTTTAGAGAAATGATGCAAAAACGTTTTGACAAATGGATAATAACAAAAAGTTATTTTAAGGCTTTATGTGTAAAACCCTTTTGAATAAGAGTTGTGGCGGCTTTAAGTTATTTAAAGCACCTACAAATATATTCTTTCCTTATTACTGAGACAGTATTAGCGGGTCAAAGAATAATTCCCCGCATAGCAGTTTCTTAAACGCTTCAGTTGTTTGAGAAAAATAATAGTTGAAGAAATAATTATATTTGCATTTTTATAAAATCATTTTGATGAAGTAACATCATGTTTACAAGAGTGAAATATTTAGTGCAAAAGGAAACATTGTGAGTTCACACATTCCAAAGATTTGATGTCGATATCACATGACTTCTTTTTATGGCCTATTAAATTATACACATTTTTTGCTGCACTTCATTTAAACCTATTTCCTCGAATTTCATTAGAGATATACATCTCATTCATTTAATTCAGTTTTCATTTCGCGACAAAGTTAAAATACATAAAAACTCAGAACATCTCCATTAAAAATTGAAAATTATAGAAAAACATAAAACACCAAATACGGTTAAAACAGTTAGAAAAACAATTTGTTACAATTAAAATTAGAGTTTCTACGTAAAAACAAGCAATTCGGCTAACGGGTAAGAAGGCAGATTTTTCGGTGCACAGAACTGAAAGTTTACTTTTGATCTCACTCGGCAAAAAGACATGCAGAAACTAACATAATTCACTATTCTGCTGAGTTTCAACTGTAAACAAATGGCGGTTCGTTAGGCTTAATTCTCTACTTATACTTTTAAATCTTTCATAATTCTACAATTATTGTATGTTGATTAATTCAAGTCATAAAAAATATTAACAAGAACATAAAAACCACATAATTCAATCACTTTTAAAGCAAAAAATGCACAATTTACCAACATACAAGAATAAAAAGTCTAAGCTTACCGAGCCAGCTAATAGAGTGAGAATACATACGTATATATATATATAAATATATACACAGTCCAGTCACATTAATGTGACCATCTGTCAAAAGCCAGAATAACCACCTTTCGCAGAGCGGACTGCTGCGAGACGTGCAGGAAGAGAGTCACATAGGTCCCTGAAGGTGTTCTCTGGGATGTTGAGCCATGCCGACTCTAATGCCGTGGCCAGCTGCGCTAGATTACGCGGTTGAGGATCCATGGCGCGAACAACTCGATCGAGATGGTCCCACAGATGCTCGATTGGGTTTAAGTCAGGTGAGTTTGCTGGCCAGGGGAGGACGGTAAACTCATCCTGGTGCTCTTCGAACCACGCACGTACACTGGCAGCTGTATGGCACCTCGCATTGTCCTGCTGGAAGATGCCATCATCCTGAGGAAAAACAATGCGCATGTAGGGGTGAACATGGTCCGCAAGGACAGATGCGTACTTGTATTGATCCATTGTGCCTTCCACAATGATCAGTGAACCTAGAGAATGCCAGGAAAACATTCCCCAGACCATAATGCTCCCGCCTCCAGCTTGGACCGTTCCGGCAATGGTTGCAGGGTGGTTCCTTTCAGAGGTTTCACGCCTTATACGCCAACGTCCATCTGTCCGATGGAGCATAAAACGCGATTCATCCGAAAACGCAACCTGTCGCCACTCAGTGGACGTCCAGCTGCTGTACTGGCGTGCAAATTCTAGCCTTCGCCGTCGATGAACAGCAGTCAGCATAGGTGCACGAACCAGGCGTCTGCTTCGGAGGCCCAGACGCAGCAATGTTCGCTGAATAGTACTTTGGGAGACACTTTTGGTAGCCCCTTGGTTCATTTTGGTGGTCAGTTGCTCAACGGTAGCCCGTCTATCTGCCCGAACGCATCTCCGCAACCGTCGTTCGCCTCTGTCATCTATGGCCCGTGGTGCACCACATTTGCCACGTCGCTGATTTTGGACAGTCCCATTTTGCCATGCACGGTACACTTTTACCACGGCGGCACGCGAACAGTTCACAAACTCAGCCGTTTCGGAAATGCTTCCACCCTTGGCCCGAAAGCCAATGATCATGCCCTTTTGGAAGTCGGATAAATCGCTTCGTTTCTGCATTACGCCAACGATTGAAATGTTTTCCGAAGCCCTCACACACCCTTTATATACGCTCAACTGCACTGTGCTGCCACCTGCCTTCTGTGATTGGTTATTTAACTCTGACATGGAAAGTACGTGGTGGTCACATTAATGTGACTGGACTGTGTACGATTGGTGCAGTTGATTGCAACAAAATAGCGAGATCACAACTACATGTTATAACAGTCCCATGTACAAAATTTCAACGTTCTATAGCTACTCATTCTTGAGTTATATAAGATGTGTGCATACGTACGTTTGTACGTACGCACATACAAACGTCAAGGGAAAAATATCTCTTCTGAATCCATTTTAAATCCAATTTGCGATCCTTTTTGGCAAAAAAAGTCCTTTATTCTGTCCGTACTTATAGATATCATGCAAAAACATCGTTCAAATGGTTTCGAGAAGGGTTGAAATGGATATTTACGATGAAATACGATACCTGAAAATTTTCGCGATTACAATACTTCCTTTACTTCATTTTTTACTTCGTAAAGTAGCGAAGTAAAAAACGAAATGATTAAAAAAATAAAAATCATCCTCGCTATAAAATTGTTTATGTTGGATATTTCTTCTGTATTTTCTTTATGCTTTGACGTTTTTAATTAAACATTATAATGACTTATTAAATTATATTAAAAAGTTGGAATTTCTTTTCGATATCATTCAGATTCTAATGTATGATCTATAAAAAAGATTTAAGTAACTAATAAACAGATTTTTCGATTTTAGTATATTCAGCTATGTTTATTCGTCGTCATTTTTCTTTAACATGATAACAGCATTTAGAAAACTTTCAATGTTTTCAAATTTAAAGTAATTTCGATAACTTTTTTACTGAATTATTGCCTTCGGCAACTTGCAAAAAATTCTGCTGAAATGAAAAT
This sequence comes from Stegodyphus mimosarum, assembly GCA_000611955.2. Taxonomy (NCBI): domain Eukaryota; kingdom Metazoa; phylum Arthropoda; class Arachnida; order Araneae; family Eresidae; genus Stegodyphus; species Stegodyphus mimosarum. Next base: position 549,271 of record KK114206.1, on the reverse strand, counting down.
TAATTAACTCATCATTTGATATCCGGATAAAGTTATGTTCTAATTGTTTGTTTCATTATTTTATGTACGAGTATTATGTTTGCAGTTACTTATAAAGAAATCAAAAGATTGGGTTGGAAAGAAACAAATTTCGTTTTGCATAAATACTTAAGCATTATGTTCATTTCATTATTCTGTTAATCTTACATCTTTTTTACTTTCTTGTATGAAGTAAAGGAATTATTGCAATCACGAAAAATTCCGGTTATCATATTTCAAAGAAAATATCCATTTTGACTGATATCGAATGCAATTTAACGATGCTTTTGAGTGATATCTGTACGTAAGGACAGAATAAATCACTCTAGTTCCCCAAACGAATTATAAAACTGATTTAAAATGGATTCAGAAGAGATTTTTTTCATGGTGTCTGTACGTCAGTACGTACGTATGTATGTATGTACCTCGCATAACTCAAAAACGAGTAGTCTCAGAACTTTGAAATTTTGCATATAGAACTGCTATAACATGTAGATCTGCACCTCCCTTTTTGGGTGCAATCGTAGCACCAATAATATATATATATATATGATGAAGCAGATAACAAAACTGAATTGAAGAAGCACCATCTTTATTTTTACACATCTCAAATCATCTTTTTGACAGAGAACTTTATTTTTCAATCATATTTGAATTCAATAACTTCTTATATACACAAATAAAGGGATACTACGTCATTTCAAGCAGGAAAGCATAAGCGGCGTAAAGGTGTTTGCATAGCAGAAGTCAGGGAAAAAAGTGGACGTATTTCCTCGAAAAGCCATATTTATACTACGTAGGTGCAGAAAGTATTCTAAACTATGATTGGTCAATGTTAGTTTTAATTACCTTTTTCAAGCAGTATTGTGTAAATTGGAATGATTTCGAATTTGAGAGAACAGACGAATTTAGGGGAAAGAACACCAAATCTAGAATAGTTAATTTTGAGGGCGCTTATTATTTTTAAAGTAGCCATTGTATTTTGTTATAGCTTACATACATATATAGCCACTCTGTTAGTCGGTTCAGTGAGCGTAGTTTTTTATTCTTATATGTTGCTAAATTGCGTATTTTTTTGCTCTAAAAATGATTGAATTATGTTGTTCTTATCTTTCGGTTAAGGCTTTATGCCTTTAGCAAATCTGCATGCAATATTTGCAGAATTATCGACAATCTAAAATTTGTTTAAGCCTAATTATTTTTACTATAGCAGCCATATTTGTTTACATTTGAAACTTAGCAGAATAGCGGATTTGTTGCCAATCTAGAGAAACTAAGCCTTGCAGCGACAAAGATAACGCCTTCTTTTATTATTGCGAATTAAATCATGTTTAATCTATTCCGGAATTTATTCGAGGAAACAAGTGTTCAAGATTTTTACTTTGTAAATTTTAATACAGATATTTTGAGTTTTAATGTATTTTTGCCTGACCGCGAAATGAGAACTGAATTAATTGCATGAGAAATACTTGAATCGTTCTGTGAAAAACTGTTTATTTCTTTTTTTTTTGTTTAATTTCTTTTATGCATCATTTTAGATTTATTACAGTATTTGAATAGAATATGTGGCAAAGTTTTGATAATTTTTCAGAAGATATAATTTTTGTGCATTCTGATTTATAAAATGAATGAGATGTAACGCTGTTAAGTGAACCTAGCGCTAAAGTGTCGCTATGGTAAACAAATATATATGAATTTTAAAGAGCACATTTATTCTATTGTGGTTTATGCGCTATCAAAGAAGTAGATTTAATTCAATCCGATAAGTTTAAATGAAATGCAAGAAAAAATGCGTATAATTTAATATTCCAAGGAAGGATGTGGTGTACCTATAAGATTTTTTACGGTATTGATTGCTTAACAGAACGCATGTGTCAGAGCTGGTTTATAAAATTTCAGTAATTGCAATTTCTGAATTAGTTGCAAATTCTGAAGATTTTTCGCCTGAAAATGACCAGCGTTCTGGCCAATCTTTTGAAGTTGATGATGACAAAATGAAAGTCATAACTAAATGGAATCGTCACATAATTGGGCGAGAGATTACAACATAATTAAATGTATCAAACACAACAATTGAAAATCACATAAGATGTCTTGGATTTATTAAGAAGCTCGATCGTTTAGTTCCGCATGTATTGAAAGAAATTTATTTAATACAATGAATCAATATTTGAGATACGCAATTCAAACGTAATGCAATCGACCCTTTATCACTGGTGATGAAAAATAGATTGTCTAAAATAACACTAACCGAAAAAGAGCATAGTCTAGTCATGATGATTCGGCAAGAATCATATCGAAAGGTAAACTGCATCAGAAAAAAATCACGCTGTCAGTTTGGCGGGATTACAAAGGTGTTGTGTATTTTGATTGGGTTCCAAGCAACCAAACGATCAACTTAGATGTTTATTGCCGATAACGTATGAAATTGGAGGAAGCAATGAAAGAGAAGCGGCTAAGAATTAGCAAATTGCAAACGAATCGTGTTCCACCACGACAGTGCGAGACCTCACACCTCTTTAGCAACACGTGCGAAATTACTGGGGTTTGGTGGGAAAGTGATGTCATATCCATCATATAACTCCGACCTTTTACCATATTTTGAAGTTTGAAACTCTTCTTAAATGGTAAACATTTCAGCAATAATGATAACCTGAAGTCGTACTACGTTGAGTTTTTTGCTTCCGGTCTTTTTGTTAAAGACCAGAAGTTCTATGAGCGCGGAATCACGAAGTTACCAGAAAGATGGCAAAAGGTTATCGAATAGAATGGAAGATATTTGACGGATTGAAGTTAATTATTTACAAAAAAAATTTAAATTTATTTCACACTAGAAAATCAAAATTACTCTCTTGCGAACCCAATAAATTGAATAGTTTTGTGTTATGTAAAAAAAAAAAAAACAACCTGAAAGCATTCAGATTTTACATTACTACCAAAGGGACTTTTTCTTAAAAGTTTGTGTTAACCTTATTTATAAAATGCGGATAATAAAACGGAAGTACCCGATAGCAGTTAAGTTAAATTGAGAGTAATGCGTCTAAGAACACAGAGAACGATACCGCTGCAATCCTTCTCTAACGACGATGTAAAAAATACGATTCGTAGTCATACATTTTTCCGTCTGATGCGATATGGAAACCCACATAAAAAATTTCCATAGAAAAATAAGCTAATTTTATCTCATTATATCAGCAACAATGGCACGCAGTTTTTAATAATTTTAGTCTTTATAATCAAATGGTCGTAAAACCTCAAGTTCCATCCAATATTTCACCTATATTCAATTTTAGTCGATTAAATGTAACAAAACATTTATCACAATTGATCATAAATCAGTAACGTGAACAAACAAACACACAAATTACGTCAGCGTCTAGTCTAGTCTGGAAATCTATCGCCGGGATACCACATAAAATGCGGTGTATCCGGCTCACTGAAGTTTGCAACAAAGTGCTCCTAATGTATTTTTCCTGACAAGAACAAACACACAAACAGACATTCTTCTTTATATATATAGATTTTGTAAAACTTACAAATTTTTGATTAACAAACTCTACGATTTGAAAGCAAGCCGTGGCAATGCTTCTGGAAATAAAGCAGATTTTTATCTCAAGCGTGCGAGACTGTTGCCACTCGGAAAAATGAGTGCAAAAATTAGCGCTTTCAGAGTTTTTAATTAATATTTCGGCTGATTAAAGTCGTACAAAGATGGCAACAGTTGAAATGGCTTCGCAGGAAATTTTGGAAACGGGAATAATGTATTTAATGTTTTGCAATGCTATTTTTATTTCATCGTAAAACTTAGAAATTTTTTATTAAGAAATTCTAGGATTTGAAAGCGAGGAGTGGAAAGAACTTTCGAAATAAATCAGATTTTCATCTCCAGCTCGCGAAACTGTTGCCTCTCGGAAAAATGAGTTCGTAAAATTTTGTTTTTCCGATTTTTTAATCAATATCTCTGATTTTAACTGCTTTTTTTCAGGGGCGAAAAAAGTGGACCTCGCCCTTTTCCAGGACCCAGAAAAGAATTGTAAAAAGTTTGGTGACGATAGTTATAGTAGCGACTGAGTTATTAACGAACAAACAATTGTTCTTTATATATATACTCATCATGTTCTTTGCATTTAAACCATAAAACTCAATTCACCAGCAATATCGCAAAATAATTTTAAAGTGAGCATATCCTTAGAATTTCCGATACATAGTCTCGCGCGTTGTAGATAAAAATGTAGTTTCTGTGTAACGTTGCCATTACTGACTTTGAAATCGTCGAGTTTGTTAATCGAAATTCATTAAAATGTTATAAAATATAGAATCTATAATAAAACTAATTCCAAATTAGAGCTTCCAGATGCCCATATTCGGTGGAAGATTACGTTATTCTAAATTTGATCTCTCTAGATAACCTTATTTTATCACAATGCAAGAAACATATACACATTTATGCCGATTCTTCATTATTTAATTTCTTTAAATATAACACAGGGCGATAATATTTGGTGGAAACAATTTGGAAAGTGATACGGCGTTTATAGTGCTTCAATGCAAAATGCTAAAACGAAATTAATAGGCCTTTTGGGCTAACGCTCTTTGGGCTAAAAAAGTAAACTTGTATTTAAACGTTTATTTTTACTTACCGATTTTCACATTAAATAATGAAAATTAACAAGTTTCGATAATTATAGTTGTATAGTGTAACAATGTTTTAGCATTATATGAAATAAAGCATACAAATATATGAAGAGGCATCATTTTATAATCGATAATGTCACGAAAGGTCTTTTGCCCTAAGAAAAATATCGCGTTTCTCATCAAAACCATTCATATTTTTAACAAACAGATTTTATCGATTGATATCATGTTGCTTAATAGCTCAATGAACTGAATACATAAGACGCAGAATGTGACAACGAATAAATTCCTTATCTTGCTTCAACTCTTCGTTCAATGAGGAAAAAAACACTTCCACATTGCCGAGAAAAAAAATAATAAGTTGCAACTGCGTTTGTTCTTGGTCCAGAGGGCGGAATGTTTTCTCAGATAAATGAATAGTTCAAAGAGTAGGTCATCGGATGTTCAGATAATTCGAGATTCGAAATACACAACTTGGTATTTCATTTCCTACGACGCAAGTTCGAGCACGAATAAGACATGAAAGCAATTTATGAGAACTAAACTGAAATCTGAAGATATCACATTACTGTTTAATAATTTGAAGAATTACTAATAAACTTTCAAAATTTTAAAATCGTGAACAAAAATCTTAAGATTAAAAAGAAGCTGTCATCTTGTTTTCATGCATAAATTCCTGTTTAAGTCCAGAAAGAATTTTAAGGTAAATCACGGGAAGCTCATTAATTTAAGAATTAAAATCCTATTATTAATTTAAATATAGACCAGGAAATCGTATATTTAGAATAAGTTCTTCAAAATAGCAATCCCAGATAATAGAAAAAGTAACTTACTAACTATAATACTAATCCATCATAATTAAAACATCTTGGATTCTTGCCGATTTATTCAATAAGAAAAGATTTAATTTTTCAAGATTTATCTAACCATTTTCACTGGATCGTCTGAGTGAGCGGCTTGCCACAAATATTTCGCTCAAATGAAAGGGCAATAATTTATATTTTGTAAGGTTCCAAAAAACACTACGAAATTTAAGCATTTGGGTTAGCTGAAATAATTAAGAACGTTCTTTGAGATATTTAATAGAATTTGTTCTGTAAAAATATTACCTGATGTAGGTTTTATATATGTTTTAAGTCAAATTGTACAATAAATATAATCGCGGAGTCATATGATTTATGCGATGATATACTGTCGTAACTTTGTATCTGCAGTTCATAAGAGAGGAAAAAAATTCCTTTGAAGATTTAAAATGTATTTCGTGCGTACATACACTTTCCTAACGAATGCAACTAAATGCAAATTAGGGATGGAAGTGATTGCTTTCCAAACCTTACTACTACAGGAACTACAGCTGATCAGTAGTCCAAACATCCGATTTCTCCCTTTTCCCCACGTACATAGATTTTTCTACCAAATTTTTCTCCGCTCTGCTTTTAACAATCCGTTCATTAGCGACATTCATTAGCGACATTCTATTGCAGCTGTCATGCTGATTTTATTAATGTTTCTGCCAGTAGTGTTTCCTAAAGAGAATTTGTGATGCCTTGTCCATTAATGTGAAATTTAAAATTTTGGATATGACAAAAATAGAATAAAAGTCGTATGCGGAAATTGCCAGGTTTAATGGCACTTACGAATCTATACTTTTTGAAAGGGTCGGAGAACAAGAAAAAAAAATTGGTGTTTTTTTTTCGGGGGGGGGAGAAGAGGCGGTTGCATCACAGACTGCAAATTTTACTGGCATATATCACGGGATAAAATGCTAATGAAAGAGAGAAAGCCTTAAATTTTGTTGGAAAATACGAGTAATAAAAAAATACTCGTTAACAGCAAGATGTTACAAAAAAAAAAGGCTTTAAGCTTATACAAGAGCTTATAAGAATAAAAAAAATGGGTTGAAAGAGGAAGCCAAGCTTAATACAGCAAACAGAGAATATTTGCATGGATTTAAGACATTTAAGCTTAAAATTTTTAAATTGTAGGAGAGCTGAGCCGGCTTATAGACAAAAAGGGAAATTACGATATTGGATAAATTTACAGTTGCGATGACTTTCTTTCGAAAGATGAAGTTAAACATCACGCCACTGGCGAATGTATGACACGTCAAGGCATCATATATTCGCCAAATTTTAAGATGATTCGACCCGCCATTGATGCTGATCCTGACCTTCCAGTAATATACTGGAAATCCTTCCCCCAACACTGAACAAAAACTTTCATCAAAGCACAAGTAGACGACTCAAAGACAGAAGCAGTCAATGCACGCTGAAAACATTTGTGTCTAAGTTGCTCATAACTTTATAAGACTTCTTTCCATTGATAAAGAAAGGAAAATTATTATACAAATAGCGAGAAGAGTTGTTGGCTACGAATTCGTCAGTATGATAGAGGGATGATAGAAGGAGAAAGGAAAAAAACATATTGAAATGTATCGTCAGAAAGAGTTAACGAACAAGGAGTTGTAATACTGGATCAATTCGTCTCCAGAGGAAGGTAAAGGTGGAAAAGAAGAAATTATAATTGAAACAGAAATGGGAAAAGTAGAAAAACTTGAAAAAGAATTTCGAATAGCCCAAAGAATAAACGGAATATTATTGGATTTTGAGCCTATGATGGAGGGTACCAATAAAGTTACGTGTATGTAGCGGATGCCTTCTTCAGCAAACATTTAAAGAATTCAAAAACAAAACTCCCAATCCCGATATTTTTCCATGAGATTGAACAACCAAAAGTGTTAACCATCGAAACCTCTAGCCATCAACAAAATTTATTCATGGCATCATCTTTTTACCAGCTGCTCAGCGTTATTCAGCTTCTAAAGAAAATTCTGATGATCAATTTAAAGCAAGCGCGACCATTATCACAATAACTATACAAATATCCAAATATTGGAGTCATCGTTATCAGTAGAGATCTTTATAATAGCAAGAAAATTGGAGATATCACTGAGTGCCACAACAAGCTAATATCATTATCAAGAACAAAAATTTTTTTATCATATATTACGTGCAAGTATGTACACATAATTTTCACTATAAAACTCGCAGACATAAAACAGATTTTATCACTTTGTTGGGAAAAAAGCTGCTTATGCCTAGCATCCCTTTGAAACATTAGACTGCACAGTACTGTAATTATACGTTTTAATACTGTGTTCTCTTGTTTTAGAGATCAGCTTTATCCTGTCTTACTTAATACATCACAGTGAGAAGAAAGTTCAGTGAGTAACGTAGAGTTAATTTTGCACCGTTCCTTTAAAAATATGGTAAATGTAGCAATGATAATGAATGTCTTACTGGACCAAATTTATGAGTTAACGTCACCGAAATTATATATGTTTTACATAGATATCTTGTTTTGCATGGTGTTCACTATTATCCGCGATATGTCCCGGAACGAATTATCTGTGAATGCTGAGGAACTGTTGTGTTTGTAAATACATCATGCACGCTTTAAAAATTTATTTGAAATACTGGTAGACTGTTTAAGAGCTTTCAGTGCCGCAGAAACGTTCGTCTTACATCACGTAGAAAGCATTTCCAATTTTGTGGATCGTATCTTTTCTTTTATTTGATGCATAAAAATGCAAAATTTCTTGGCTTTAAGCTCCCGCTGCATCCAGATCTACATTCTCTTTCGTTTTAATGAAAATGATACAACTTTGCATGTTTTCAAAATTAGCATTAAGATGATTTAGTTTTGAAAACTAAATTCATAATTTCTACAAAGACATTGAAACTTGCGCATAATTTTTTTATTGAATAATCTTGTATCATTGAAAACTTCTTACAAATTGCAATTTGTAATCTCAACATCCGTCACTTTGGTGGCATTTATTGGTTTATTAACTTTCTTGAGCTTAACAATTTGAATTACTTTTTTGGTATTCTAATTAACATTTGAGGTCTTATATATACTAGTATAATCCTGTCCAGAGTTAGAAAGCGTTCTCAGTTCAGTCACACTTATTAAGTATAAGAGTTCCAGCAAAGAATGTAATTTTTGAAAGAAAACTCCATTAACTTGGAATGTAAACTCAGTTTTAAAAGAATATGCAGTACGAAACTCCTTCTACAATAAGATGATTTTCAATCTCTGCATTGTGGTCTCATTTTTCAAAGACTGAGTCTGTTTCAGTTTAAATTCATTCCTTCTATTACCCCTAGACTTGAGTTCTATCTTGGAAACCGGAATTTGAAATTTTGAATAAGCAGACAGATATGTATTTTCCCCAGAAATATTGAATGTTGAGTCTGAAAAGACATTCTTTAGTGCTCGTTCAAGTGTCCCTACTACAGTGATGATAAAAAATAACTTTCGCGGAGCTTTCAACAACAGTGGAGCTTACGACTAATTTTTAAGCCTTTTATGATTTAGAAAATCCCATATACTGCAACTATAGAATTAAATGTTTTGATCTCCAATAGCTCTTCTAAACCGAAACATATTTCCACAAAATATTGCAAAGAAACTAAATAATGCACTACTGTATGATTTGTTATGTTAGGGAGATCACAATTATTTTAAGAGGAAAATCTACAATATCAGTATTGCTTTCATAGAAGAATAAACGAAGGAAAGAACGTCCACAAGAAATGCCCCCAAAAAATTAATTCTTTCGTCTAAAAATGTTTCCGGCATCATGGAATTACAATAATGGTTACAAAAAAGTATATCTTAAAGACCCTCCCATAGAATCCACGAGGTTGAAGCCACAAAAATTTGATTTACAAAATCGTGTAGTAAGAAGTTTCGCTTTCGAAAAGCGAAATAGAAAATAACTAATTTCGGTTTCATTTTTCCTTTCCCATATCAAATATACTTTTTTTATTTTGAACCGAAATACAGAAAACTGCCCAAATCCGGTTTTATATCCTAACATAGAAACAATAGACTGGAACTCGGTTAAGTTTGTTTTGTTTAGACAAAAGTACGATGTCTCTCACCAAAGGCAATGGGCGGCTTAGAGAGATAATCAGCTACCGGCAGAACCATGTTAAACAAATAGAAAAGAAAAATAAAGATAAGTCCTTATTGAGAAGTATGGAAATGCATCACTGAACTTTCCCCGTTTGAGAGGGCAAAAGATAAGATAATAGACTCGGGTTTGAAGATACATAGAAGTTTTACTAGGAATTTCAGTTCTTATTAACATTTGTAATATTTCCTCGAGTACAGCCTCTTCTAGAGTTTCAGAATAAAATTTCAGATTACAGTATAACACATAGAATAGTTTGCAATTAAAGGGTACTTCCTTATTTTAGCAGCCCCCAAAACTCAGTGGCTAATCGACCAAGATATCTTGTGAAATCTCGCCTCGTATTCTTATACCTCGCTATATGTTATATCTCAGTTGACTAGCCATTAAATTTTTGGGGTAGTTATAATAAGGAATTACACATTTAAGTCTTAAAGTTAAAAAAAACTACAAAAATTAAAACGTCATAAGATTAAAAACAAATTCTAAATGAATCTTGGTAAGCTGATTCCAATTAACATTTGAAAACATTTTAAGATGATCAGTTATAATAGGCGTGAAAGTTTAAAAATTATTTTCCCAAAAGTTAAGGGTATAGAACATAAAATCTTATATTCAAAACGAGCTATTTAAAATGGCAGATATAAGCAGAAACTTCTTTTCCTATGAAATTATTCCATCGCAAAACAACGTGAAAATTTGTACCGCTGTTGAGTCAAGAAAAGATTTTATCATTCAAAAGTAATTTTGCATTTATTTCGTAGGATCACTTGAACATCAGATTTGCAACAAATGGTTTCCTCACGTGGCAGTACATTTTATTTTGTCGAGACAAAAATCTGCGAACTGAAAACAATAAGCATCTCAAACATCTTTCCGTCTAAATATTTAATAAAAGCCATTATTTGAGAAATTTACATTTTTTAAAAATGTAAAGCACTATTGATGTACATTTGTGGCATTCTAGAATTCTAAACTGCTTTGTAACAGCCGCAGTGCTTAAAACTATAATTAAAGGTATTACGTAAAAAAAATTTTAACATTACGTAGTTCCATGAAATAGAACTACATTTCTAAAGGTGTCAAGCCCTAATTTTTCTCTTTAGGTTTAATCAATGATTTACTAAGTTGCCAGTCATGTATGTTTTCTGTTAGGAACATTAGCTAAAAAAGTGTCAAATACAATTTATTCGGAAGGTATTATTCCTTCCTTTCTGCATGCCTTCGTGATGTAACATGAGCACACTCAGCGCGTACATTCGAGAGGCCTGGGTTCGAGTCCCAGCCAGAGCATGGCACATTTTTCACGTCTTTCTGCTTCAAAATAAACTAATGACTGTACCACCCTTCTTACGTTTTAGGATGAATTCTGAGAAATTAAAATCTAGAATATTTGTTCATACCATTCCTTTCCGCCTAGCACTCTTTGCTTAGTATTAACTCTTTTCTGAATATTATGGGAGTAACAGACAAATATAGGAAATTATGCGATAGTACGTAAACTCTTAACATAAAAGAAGTATAAGGTACATAAGAATGATGGACCCTCAGTTTAACTGTACAGAACATTCCGTGGATTAAAAGAAACAAATAATGATAATAAAGTTACAGTTTGATTCATCAAACATCAGTTAGACTATAGAATCTCGTATTCTTGGCTAACATAAACTCAGGAGTTCTAGAAAGACTGTAGAGGACTTATCCTCGTGTCTTTAACCAATAGGCGGACAAAATCAGAAGAAGGGTGTAAATAGCCATTTTATTCAGTCACAAAGAATAAACACATAAGCCAACACTTCTGGCTTAACAAGTAAAGGTAAACTTAAGGCTCTGGCTCGTAGAAGCCGGTGAGACAAGCCTAATGGCTAGAAGCATTCAACGCCACAGAATCAAATCGCTAATAAGTCATGGTAGCAACGTGGCCTCAACAAGCAAAATAAGTTCTAAAATCATTTCGTGAATCGTGGTGAACCCTTGGTGGGTGCTTAGGTTTGCAACTACTAAGAGTTTTAACCTATCGATGGTATATCTCAAAGGCCGATGGCGTTAATTAAGAAATAAGCGCATATGCGCAACATGAAAAACACTATTTTTCATGCTAAAACAGTCTGTGTTCTTTAAACACTAAGTTAAAATAACGAGAGGACAGCCGTCAAACTGGCAGTGAGCTAGGAGAAGTGCCCTTGGAGCCAACTGATGAGCAAGGAGTTTCACACAGCCATGTGGGCAAACAGAATATCGAAAAATTCCTGTACGTAGATGAATAATATCAATTTGCGACACCTTTCGCTTAAACAGCACTTCTTTCTCGCTTAATCTGAATAAACGCGCGCTATCTAATTTACATTCTGGCATTAAAAGCATGAATGAAAAGGAGAGCGACAGGAAAGTTGCTTAATTCAAAATTAACTATTAGTCGAAATAAATAAATAAATCCTAACAAGACATTCTAGCTCAATTTTCTCTATTTTTTAACATTATATTGTTACGTGCGTACGGGTTCGTTATATATTGAATGCACAAGTCGTTAAAAAGTAAACAAAAATTTATTCTTTCCACAAGAAATAAATTAAAATGCGGAAATATTTCTTCACAGATCTTCGCACAATATCTCAAACGTTTAACAAAAACTCAGTTCAAAACAGATAAAATAATTCTATCTCACAGCGAAATCGCTACAATCAATACAGCATTAAACAAACAGCAGTTCGCTTTTTACGGCTACAAGTATAACAGCAACAACAACAACTACTAACTGAGATGAGGTGTTTCACCTCGGCTTTTATAAGCTCTTTTAATTATCAATAGAACAATCACGATTTTTCTAGATTTTTCTGGATGGCAACAGTAATTACGAGATATTTATTTATTAAGCATTAAATGCACGCGCTCTTTCATTTTTATTGTTATTTTTTTTCGACGTAGCTTTCTCTTCAAAAATCGTCTGCGTTGCTAAGGCAACATGAAGCAAATCTAATTACAATTCTAAATAAATAGCCAAATAAATGTGAAATTCGTAACAATATGCTTAAATTTCTTATGAAGCTTCCATTAAATACTAGGATAACGTCAATTTCCCCATCTTTTTCAGTTTTCCTAAAATGAGTAATATGTCTCTTATTTATTGAATTATAGTTTTCTTTTTTAAAGAAGCATCCTAGCAAAGTCATCACATGGTTATTCCCGGCCTCATAAAAAAAATTAAAATAAGTTACGAAAGCGATGGACCGATATGCTGAGTTTCTTTTAAAACAAGCAATATCGTAAATACTTCACAAAAGTGCTTCTATATTTTCTTTAATTAATTGAAAAATATATCAGATAGCAACTGCAACTTTTTTAACTTCATGCACCTAGAATTTCATTGCACGATAATATCTTAAAAATCTATGTTTTATGCTAACTGCTTTGATTGAAGACGGAGCGAGTAGTGACAGCTATGTTAAAAAGAAAGTGACACATATGATAAATATGTGAGTGTGCTGACTAAAAATCTTACTTTTGGCTTCAAAAATTAAGTATTTGTTGTTGAAACTTGTAAAGGCATTTTATGTTACCTAAACAGTTTTTATGATTTGAACCTTTACTATTGCATCTCGTTTCCTTTAGCTTTCGCCAGAATGCAAATGAGGTTAAAAAGTATTTAAGGCGAGAGTTTTGAATGTTTCAGATGTAGAGCTTTTGGGGCGCTTGTAGCTTAAATTTCTACCGTCCAGCTCCGCCAGTTAATATTCCGGCTTTAGCCTTTTTACTAGCTGATTTTAAAAATGCGCATCGAAGTTTTGAGCTCAGTAGGGCAAATTTGTGTAGTCTTCGATTATGATCTTTTCCAAATTGTAAATTCAACTGATATTACCGTATTTCTCGCGTATTCCCTCCCTTTTTTCCGAACTAATTTTATCGTGCCAAAATCGAGAGACAAAATTATGCGAGAAATTTAATTTACAAAGAACACGGCTATAGTAAGAACATAGCAAATGAAAATTAGTCAGGCATAAACTACTGGTAACTATTACAATATTATAAGAAGACTACATTCCAATAAGAATTCATAGTAATATTAGTATGAGAATATCTAACGATATTGAGCCCATCTGAAGTAATGTATTAGGCTGGACGTCTCCCGCTTTATTGCCTTGTAGACTTATAAAACCCCAGGGGCACCTCACATCAATGAGCTTTGAACACAGTTTCAAGATAGACATTGGAGGAACAAAGAAAGAGGGGCAGGGCGAACAAAATATCCGCATTTCAAAAGATGGAACACATCAACAGTAGATAAGGCTTGAATGAGATGGAACATAAATAATAATGAAGTTAATGAGTAAGGTGAAACCACGTGTTTGGAAAGTTTCTTGGTGTGAGAATATCTTAGATGTCCGGGAAGTTTAACTCAGAATCTGCACAAAATACGTTTCAAATAATAAATGCAAAGAAAAATAAGATGAATGAAATGCTAGTACAAAAGTGCAAATATAAATTAAATACACCGAATAAAAAAAAATATTCAAGGAAATAAAATATTGCAATAAACTAGTTCTCAGAGGGGAAAAGTGCATACAACACAGGAAAGGGAAATTTATGCGATTTTTTTTCCAAAACCTAGCGCTAAAAAGCTAGGGTAGGAGGAATACGCAAAAAGAAGAAATACGCAAGAAAATACGGTATTTTACTACCAGCAAGTGGCAGAATATTTGTACGCATATGTGGTGCCTTTTGTTTAAATTCATGTTTTAATAAAAAGGTTATTTAAAACCTGCATAAGACTCTGTTGTACAATTTCAGATTCAATTAACTAGCTTCTCGATCTGCTAGGATCTGAAGTACACTTTTGTTAATGTTGGAGAGGACTATATAATAGTAATATTAAAACATGATGAAAAAATACATTATTAATTATTATAACATAATGAAATTTTTTATTACATAAAATAGAAATTATTATTACAGTAAACCCTTGCCGAACGCGGAGAGTATGTCCTTAACACACTGCACGTACTGCAAAATCGCTTTGCGCAAGATTACCTTTTTACAAAAAAAAGTAAGTTAGGCGTAGTTTAGATTAAGAGAGTATGCATAATTTTTACTAATCTAAAAGAAGAATTTGCACAAACCTAAACGAGAAAAGTGAAACAAATGTTAAATGAAAAGATTTCGATAATTGCCGAATAAGTAGATATATGATATAATTATTTTTTTAAAGAGTTGGTAAATTTTTCTCCAGGCAGTGTCAGACGCAATTCAACCTTATGAGGTAACGAGCGCAAAATTTTTCAAAACTTCTCATAAAGTATCCACTTTTTTTCATTCGGGTCGATCTCCGTTACAAAAATCAGACAATTCTTGCGTTTGTTTTTAACAATTCGTTAAACTTCTTGTGCGTTAAAGATTCTTTATCTTCTTCACTATCGCTGCTTTCACCGTCTGCTGGCTGAACAAGATCTTCGAATTCTTCGCCTGTCATGAGTTGTGAGTCGAGGGTTTTGGATTGTAAGACAGAGCGTGTTTCTGCCTCTCGAGGACAGGTTACTAGGTTTCGCCAGCTCTGGCAAGATTGAAATCGTATGTTTCGTGTTATAGCTGCCATCATTTAAATTGTCCACCTGTGAGAAGTTCTGAGCCAACTTAGAATTTAAAACAAATTATGATTACAAAATACTCACTGAAGCTTAGTTTAACATTTGTATTTGACTGTTAAATTACATCGCCACAAGTGGTGGCTGATTATGCAAGCACGAGACTTGCATTTTACGTTCAAGTTCTAATTAAACAAAAAGGCTATTTTAACATTCTCAAGTCTCTTTAGTTAACTAAACAATAATTTACTTCAAGTCTGTTAGGGTTTTATACTAGTTTATACTACCAAAGAAAGTCAAACTCTATAAATTCACCAAAATAAACAGATCTGAAAAAGGCATGCTTCGTTAAAAAATAAGTTATATCGCCAAAAAAAAAAAAACAATTTTTACGTAGCAGCTCTGTAATAGCTGGATATTATTTCAAGAATCCTTGAGGGAAAAAGTTTTCAAAAGGGTTGAAAAAAGATGATGTCATTAACCACATGATTTTCATGCTAGAAAGTGTAGATAGGGGAAGTCATGTGTGAGCATACAAGTAGGCTAATTGTCTCTCTCTCTCTTTCTCTCTTGCTTTGTTTTTAAGAGTAATTTAGACAAGCATCAATTTTTCAATCGCCGCAATTGCATTAACATTTGCATATTTATGGTAAATGCACTAAAAGGAAATCTCAGTTGTGAGGGCAACTGAAAAAAGAAACAAACAAAATGTAACAAGGATAAAATTATTCCTAAAGCACTTTCAGAAATAAAGATTTGGTGGTAGGTACCATAATGATGCCATACGAAAGCAATTGCGTGTTAAGGGAAAAATTTGGTATATTGCATTAGAAAGTTAAAATGGTCCTTTCGTGTGCCAGGTTTGAAATTCCTTTAAATTCGATTATGATTAAGCTTCTTTTATTTAATTACTTAATTTTTTCCAAAAGAAAAATTCACTTCTAAAAGAAAGCATTAAATTTTTTTAGTTGAATATTATCATTGATGATACATAAAAGTAAAAGCACGTTAAACTCATGAACGTTTATCTTTTTCAGATTTAACTTTCTTTTGTTTAAAGTTGGTTGAATTATAAATGCGATAAACACTGAAGTCAAAGACGAGTAAAATATTCTCTCTCTCTCTCTCTCTATATATATATATATATATCTTAAAGTATAAACACTGTACAGTCATTAGGTTATTTTGAAGTAGGAAACGTGAAAAATATGGAATGACCTCGCTGGGACTCGAACCTGGACCTCTCGAATACGCGCCGAGTGTGCTACTGTTGCACCATGAAAACATGCTGGAAAGGAGGAAAAAATACCTCTTTTAAAGAGAGACTGTAGATTAGGCGACCTAGTTGCCAATCCTGATTGTGAAAAACTACCGTCCACCACCTTTTTTGTTCGGTCACCACTGTAGAATCATTAGGTTTTTTTTAAGCCAGAGACATAAAAAATAGGCAATACCCTAGCAGAGACTTGGACCTCTCCAATAGACCCGGAGTGTGCAACCGTTACAGCACGCTTGCGTACTGGAAAGGAAGAGAAAATACCTTACAACACAAGTAAAATGCAGTTCTCTAAAATTGCTGAGAAAACGATTAATAGACACATTACAATTTTCTGATTGCTCATAGATTACAGCTTAAATGTTAATGCTATTAATAAAAATCTGAAGTAGACACTTAATGAAGTTAATTCCTCGTACGGCCTATTAAATTATATCATTTGTTTCCTGCATTTCATTTATTTCCCCGAATTATTTTAACTTAATTAAATGATTACTCAATGCAAGTTGAAAATCACATAAAAAATTGCAAATTTGGTAATTAAATATCTCGGTCAACTTTTGTCGTACAAGAGTAAAACTTCTTGTATTATTATTTTTTCATAACGACGATAAAACTTTTCCAAATATAAGTATAGGAAACGGCAGACGGTATAAAGTTAGATTTCGTTTTTTTTTTCAAACTAATTTTTCTTTAATTTGGCCTTGACAAAACATATTAACATACATATCATCTTTATTAAATGTGCTGCATTAAATATGCTATCCTGTGTTCAAGGAGAAAACCTTAGTTACAATACTCTAATCCGTTAAAGGATGTAATGAATAACTGGTTTGCTGGTAAATTTGTTTTTAAAAAGTAAAAATTACTTTTGCTCATTTTCATTGCAGTTTCTCACAAAGAATACCTTATTTTCAATTGTAATTAAGTGACACGATTAGTATGATATATAATAATTACAATTCTTCTTTATCTATATTTAATATTTCAGAAAAGATTAGTAGTATTTATAAATCATTCGAAGACTTTAAACTAAACTTAACGATAATATCTCCAAAAAATTCCAGACTTCTCCTCTTTTCTCACTTAAACCGAATTATGATAATGCAGTCATCAGGAAATGCTAAATTTTCAGTTTTTTTAACTTTAATTTTGGCGCAAATGAAACATTAATCATCTTTCAACTTTGTAGGTTACCATTCTTTATTTATTTTAACGTGGCCTCTGGTAAAACTAGAAGACGGCTCAAATCTAGTTGAAAAGTTTGAACAATTCGATTTAATTAAAACTTTACACTAATACATGCACAGCTTGTGCTTAAATATTTATCTCCGCATCTTCTGACATTTCAAGTAACACAAAATGTGAATTAAAATTAAAAGTTGTTTAACGCTGGATTTCACAAATCCAAAAACTTAACAAGCTTGTTTTAGTTTAAACTTAATTGCATACGTAACTCGGCTGCCAGTGTTAAAACCGACACAAAGCTCTCTCTAACTTCCAAGAATAAAACACATATCTAATATGGAGCCTGGTGAGAGTTGACGAAAACTATAAGTGATAGTATAGATGAAATAATAAGGCGATGAGCTAGTTAACTTAAGCCTTATAACTTACTATTGAAACGGTAAAACTCTCCTGTAGATATAAATATGGAAATTATTTTTTTAAATATTGGAAATATTTAACTAAAGAAATCTATTTATAACACTTAGTAGTAAGCTTATTTTTTAAATTTTAAATAAAGTCGTAAAGCAATAAAAACAAAAAAAGCTTAAAAAAAAACAAAAAAAAAAATCTGAAAGATTTCAGATTTTAAATTACGTCCAAAGGCGCGTTTTTTTAACTTTTCGTGTGCTACCTTTTTTTATTAAATATCATGCACTACGTACTCAAACCATAAAATTCAGTTCAAAATCAATATCGCAAAATCATTTTAAAATGAACATATCTTTAGAATTTCCGTAAGTCTCGTGCGCTGGAGATAAAAATGTTTTTTTCCGTACAGTGTTGCCACTGCTCGCTTTGAAATTGTTACAAAACAAAAAATCGATAATAAAGCAAATTTCAAATTCAAAATTAGGGCTTCCAGATGCCCATATTCGCAGTAGGATTACGTCATTCAAAATTCGATGGCTCTAGGTTTTATCACAATGCGAGAAACATGCATACATTTATGCAGATTTTTCATTTTTTAAAATTTAATGCAGAGCGATAACATTTAGTGGCAACAATTTGAAAAGTGAAACGGGCAAACGAGTGAATCGACGCAAAATTGCAAAACGAAAGTAATAGTCCTTCGGGATTAAATCCCTTTGGACTAAAAATACAAATATAAAATTGTCACAAAACTGTATGCGTGACCTCTCTCTCTTTCTTTATATTTATACTAGCGGAAGTACCCGATGCCAGTTAAGTTAGACTGAGTGTAATGAATCTAACAACAGAGAGAACGATACCGCTTTAATCCTTTTCTAGTAATGATGCAAGAAATACGATTCGCAGTCATACATTTTTCAGTCTGATTCGATATGTAACCCACATAAAAAATTGCGATAGAAAAATAAGCTAATTCTATCTTATTATATCAGTAACAATGGCATGCAGTTTTTAATGATTTTCGTCTTTCTAATCAGGTGGTCGCAAAAGCTCAAGTTCCATCCAATATTTCACCTATATTCAATTTTAGTTGATTAAATGTGGCAAAAAATTGATCGTAATTGATCAGAAATCAATAACGCGAACAAACAAACAAACACACAAACAGACATGCTTCGTTATATATGTAGGTTTTGTAAAACGTACCGAATTTTTGATAAACAAACTCTACGATTTGAATGCGAACAATAGCAATACTTTTCGAACTAAAGCATTTTTATATCCAACGAGCGACACTGTTGCCACTCGGAAAAATGAGTGCGAAAATTAGCGCTTTCAGAGTTTTTAATTAATATTTCGGCTGATTAAAATCGTACGAAGATGGCAACAGTGTAAATGGCTTCCCACGAAGTTTTCGAATCGGAAACAATGTGTTTAATACTTGGTAACGCTATTTTTATTTCATCGTAAAACTTCGAAATGTTTTATTGACAAACTCTACGATTTGAAAGCGAACAGTGGCAACACTTCTCGAAATAAAGCAGAGTTTTATCTCCAGCGTGCGAGAGTGTTTCCACTCGGAAAAATGAGGGCGAAAATTAGTGTTTTCAGAGTTTTTAATTAATATCTCTGATTTTTGTTTTTGGAAAAAAGTGAGCTTTGAACTCTTCCATATCCCAGAAATGAATTGTAGAAAATTTGGTGACGATAGCTATAGTAGTGACTGAGTTATTAGAGGACAAACCAACAGACTTTCTTCTTTATATATATAGATATATATGCGTTTACAATCTTTGCTATAAAAAGGAAAGAAGAATAAATTACACTTAAAATGATTGATTACTCTTCACAGTAAAAAAGTTCTGAAAACATTTTCATTTTTCACATTAATTTATTTAAAAATTACCTTTCTTTAACGACTTATTTTCTCCACATCATCTTCTCGTATATAGTTGAGAAGTCTTATACCTGTTCTATGAAAACATTGTTTGCAAGGAAAAAATGCTGAGGAATTTTGTTTTTGCGTATGGCTTTAATATTTACCAAACGTTTTATTCCTGAAATTATACTCATAGTACAACATTAATGTTTTCATGAAGTACCCACATTCGTTTTAATATTTTTCCATTTATAATCATATAGAATGGATTGTTTTTCGGACGTAATCGATACATGTCTTCACTGCTTTATACAATTTTATTTTCATCTTCTTTATCCTTTTATAGATTTCTGGTACATTCTCGGTGCAGTCGTTTTATTTGAAACAAAGAGTTCTTTTCTTATCATTTTGATATTAAATAGAGTTTTTTTTACTTTAGATTTTATCATTTAGTTTATCTAAGCGGGGATAAAATACTTGAAAGTTAAAACGTTTTCAGGTGGATGAAGAGTAAGCAAAGCGAGAATGTTGCGTTGATGATATGATATCAAGCTCTTTAAGTTATTTGTGCAAATCTCAAGTGCATTTTAAAAATATGAAGTTTTGATCTTTTATGGTGATCTTTAAATATCAGAAATAGCTAAAGTTCGAGCATATTGTCAAATTTTCACCAGAAAGATATTTCTCAAATAAATAAATATAAGTACTTGGTCATTGTCTCAGTTAATAAACTACAGATGAAATTTTTAAGTCTTTGGGCTAGAGAATAACTTATATCTGATGATAAAATTGCTTCATAGTAAAAAAGTAAAAGTCTTCACAAAAGAAACTTGTAAAAATATTTTGTTTCTATTAAAATGTCTATGAAATTTTCCGCTCACTTGTGTAATATAAGTGAAAACACAACCCGTCTTCCATTTAAATAATGCAATGTTCCATTGAAAATGTGACATTTTAAAGTAATTTATGAAAGAAATTTTCAAAGCTCATCCTATTTTTGTATTTTTAGTATAGCATATTAATCTTGATTAATATATAGTAAGAACAATTTCGACACCACAATGCATTTTTTACATCTCTTCTACTAAAAGTTTAATTTCAAAGAGATTATGCAGACGAGTTTTTTAAACTAAGTAATGAACATTGAATATTGAAAATTTTCCACGAAAATTTAATTATTTATTACTTGAATATGTATTTTTAAACAGTTTTAATAATTTCGTTCATGTATTTCTACAAAGAGCTTCTGAAAAGTGTCATTGCAACTACAGTTTATCAGCATTGTGGCTGTCAAAAATCAGACTGGTTGTTTTACTGATAAAGTTCATGCAATAGCCCAAATTTATCTGTGTATTATAATAAACAGCACGATAACGCTACATAAAAAGACAAAACTAAGTCTTAAATCTAATTCAAACAAAAGAGGGTACCTAATTAAACTAAAAATGTGAATCTCTTACATTAATTAACTCGTATAGTATTATCTGAACTGTATTATCATCAGTCAGTTCTAACTAAAATGTAAATGAGTTACGTGTATATAAGAAGAAAGTTCTGGAAATTAAGTCTAAAAAAATAAGCTTTGTACGAAATGTTATAAATAGGTTTCTTTAGTTAAATATTTCCAGTTTTTTTTTAAAAAATTCCAGGTATATATATCTCCAGAAGAGCTTTACTATTTCAACAGTAAGATGTAAGGTTTAGGTTAATTAACCCATTATCTTATTATTTTATCTATACTATCACTTCTAGTTTTCGTCAGCTCTCACCAGGCTGCAAATTAGATCAATGTATTGGTCCTAAATGTTAGAGATAGCTTTGGTAACGACGCTGACCATTGCGCTGTTTCATCCCCTGGCTTTGAAATGCTTTAGATCGGGTTTTAGCCATTGGCAGCCGAGTTACTCATGTAGTTAGTTTACAACTGAACCAAAGCTTGTTGTGCATTTGTGAATCTCCAGAGTTAAATTACTTTAAATTTTAATTCCCATTTTATGTTACTCGAAATTCGCAAGCTATGGAGATTAAATTGTAAGAACAACAGGTGCATTTGTTACATTTAAAGTTTTAAATAAAAAGGCTTGTAAACATTAGTTTTCCTTAACGTGAAATGTGAATTTTTGTCTCGAATGTTGAAACATGCTTTTTGTTTATTAGACCAGTAGCCGAGTAGGTAAAATCTACACACACTGTTAATTCAATCTGCTTCAGATCCCGGTTAACAGGTTAGCTTCATGAACATTTTCGTGTTTGTTTAATCTGTGTAAAGTAAATACAAGCCCATTTCCCTTAAAAATTTATCTATGAAGCTATCTCATCCACCAAAGCTATGTACCTAACGTAGCTTTGGTGTGCTGAGGCTTAACCAATCTGTGAAGTCATCTCTTTGCTAGGCACATAGCTTTGCTGTGCTTTGGCTTAACCAATTAACTTAACATCTAAAACTGGTGCGCAGCCAGGACAGTGGTTAGCAACGCTGGCTGTCGTACCGAAGGCCACGGGTTCGAATCCTGGGGAAGGCATGGATGCTTGTAAATGTTCTATCTATGTATCTGTCTCATTTCTGTCGCTACACATCTCATGGATACACACCTCGAATAACTTTTATTTGAATGCCCCTTGTATATCTAATTATATTTAAGTTGTTAAATAAATTATATCTAATATTACTCTTCTTCCTTGAAACATTAAGTCTTTCTTCTGTCCCTTTGATGCCCTCCCGGGGGTTGACTCAGGAGAATTCCTGGGAAGTACTGGCTAGGATCTGTACTTAGGCAGTCTCAACCAGGGGGTATATAAGTTGACTTCACAGGACTAGAGCCCGAGTTTATTCTTAGGTTGGTTCAGGCTTGGCAGGGACCGTCTGGTACTGTCGTGTCTGTTCCTCTCTCTGTGGTGGAGTTATATTGTCAGATTTCGTTGGTCGTCCGACGGGAAACGTCCCTATTGGTGGAGTCGGGTGATGCCGCACGACATTGCATCCTGACTTAGTGGGACTTGTCGGCTTCACCGGTTGGATCGCGGCCCCGAGGATTGCCTCTGAGGCCAGGATGACATTCTATGTAGGGCGATCCTTTGAGAATGCCAGGTAATAGAGTCCTGGTTTTCCGGTGTTACTGTCACCTGTATGGTACTCAAGGCTCTTGCCGACAACAGGCTCAGTCTTGCACTCCTTGTAACGATGAACTTTTTGTGATATTACTGTCAGACAATTTAGATAAGTGACAACAACAATGTTTCTTATTCGAGATGAATAACATTACATTTGAAAAGATACATAATGTTTTTTTTTTCATTTAAAGATTGCATAATGTTACCTGCGTTGTGCTAAAGAGACATAGAGCATAATTCTGCAGTTCTTTCATTCTACTAAGTAATATGCAGTAAAACTATATTTAAATGCTTTTGATCGAATCTAACAATTTAAACAGATTCTAAGTTTCACAGTTGCGTCAAAATAACTGAAAATATTCTATCTTTTTGCAATTTCATATGCCAACTGTGATCAGAGGGAATAATGTGAACTAAATGTAAGTTCAGATATGATATTAGAGTGAAAAACACGCGACTTATATACCAAATGAAGTTTTTACATAGAAAAACAAAACAT
This sequence comes from Stegodyphus mimosarum, assembly GCA_000611955.2. Taxonomy (NCBI): domain Eukaryota; kingdom Metazoa; phylum Arthropoda; class Arachnida; order Araneae; family Eresidae; genus Stegodyphus; species Stegodyphus mimosarum. The sequence continues at coordinate 525,697 of KK114206.1, read as the reverse complement.
CTAAGCAATTATACATAATTTTCTCTTCCTCTTTTCCTCATACATATATAATGATCATTTATCCTATTGAAGCAAGCAAATATAATAGATGTAATTAATTAAATAAAAAAAATAATATAGCTGTTCATCCCCCACTAGTATCTTATAATACTTCAAACTGTTAACATAAATCAGTACAATTAACGAACTTTTTAAGATTAAAAATAGAAAGGAAAGCTATTAATTTTAAGAAAATAAACGAAGTTTCCACACTTGATTTTCGTATTCAGAAAAAACTTAATTACAAATATTGTTTTTTATTTTAAGTGAGAACAACGCAACTTATTATTCTTACACAGAGTATAATAATTGTATACTACGAGACAGATAGCAGCTTTTCATTAAGCTTCTAGTAGCTTTATGTGTGCCAGAGATAAATTATAACCACGAGTTTCGAAGACCAACTTAGGAACGAGAACCAGAGCAGCTGGCATTTTATGGAAGCAAATTTCTGAATAAGCAAAAAATATTCCATTACAGAGCGTGAAATTGCAAAAACTATTACTTTCTACTCAGTTTATATTTATTTTTCGTTAAGGTAGTTCGCCATTTAAGTGGTTCGTAATGCATTTTTGACGTTGCTGATGATGTTTGTCAGCAAGGTGCCATCTATGCGGTTCTATGATTTCGAAAGCAGTAAAAGGGTTAGCGAACGTGAAAGGGTTAGCGGAGTTTCAAAAGCAAATGTATTTTGATGCAATCCGGATCAGCAGACGTACGAAGAGGTTTGATAACATCCACGAAAATACCTGTAAGTATATGTGCTAAGTAAGTAAGTTGTAAGGTTTTAGTTTAACTAATCAGTTATCTTATTTTTTCAGCATTTCTCTGACTTCTGCTTTGCCAACTTCCACCAGAATGAATATTAATTAAAAGTATAAATAGTCGTCTAGCTTTAAAATTTGTCAGACTGCATCATGGCGGCACAGACGGTTATTCTACTTTAGATTTCCTGCTGTTGTAAATTAGCTTGCCTTCAAAAATTTTACTTGCCGTGATTTGTTTTTACCACTTAGTCAGAGTGTGCTAAAATTTAGGCTAAGATTCTTAACATGGTACATTCAGTTTCATTTGAACGTATTTTAAGATCTGTTTTGTCTATCCGAAAAATAGCGAAGATTTTGTTTCTGTTAATTTTTAGTTTGCATTATAAGGTATTTCTCCCACCATCTTCGCATGCCTTCGTGGTGTAGTGATCAGCACGCTCGGTGCGTATGCGAGAGGTCCGTGGTTTCGAGTCCCGGCGAGAGCATTGCTCATTTTTCATGACGCCTGCTTCAAAAAAATACCTAATGGCTCTGCAGTGGAGCCCGAACTAAAAGAGTGGTGGATTGCTCATTTTTCATCACTCCTGCTTCGAAATAACCTAATTTTTCTACAGTATAACCGTCAGATGTACTAATAAAGGAAGATTTAGATTTGTTTTTACCCTGACTGTGATCAGCTTAGGTAAGAGATCAGATAGAACAAAACATCTTTCAGCAGTCTCTTACGGTCACTTTTAAAATTCGGTACTTTAAGTTAGTACATAAGCATAAAGTGGGGCCCTTTGAGTTTGGGAGAATATAAAAGATTTTGACCTTTCTCACTGCGTACTCTCGCGGTGTAACTGCTAGGACTTTCGGCTAGCAACTGGAAGATCTGGAGTTCACATTCCGCTGAAAACATAGCTAATTTTCATGCGTTTCCTGCACTGAACAAATTGTAACAGCTGTGGAATGGTGCCTGAATGAAAAACAAATGTGGTGGAAGATAATTCGTCACGTTTGGATTTAGCCGAGTGGGTCTCTCCACTTTAAATGAGAGAGAATATAAGGCATTTTCGCATTCCCCATAGCATTCTGTCATGGTGTAGGTGGTAGTAATATGGTTGGTAGTTGGAAGATCCGCAGTTCGAATTCTAGTGAAGACGTAGTTAATTTTTCAGGTTTCTTGCTGCGAAGAAAATTAATAGCTCTACCAGATAGATAGGCAGGTGGATGAAATAATTACTGAATGTTATTGAGATCTTCATCATGACCATTTGGTTATGAGGTATAATCTATCCGCTTAGATGTATTAGTTGTTTTCTCGCATTTTTCAAACTTATATAGAGAATCACTATGTAAGTTTTCAATATCTGCCATACCCAAGAAGAGATGCCATTGTTTAGTAAGGAAATAGCTAATTCTTTTCTTAAGAAAAAGTGCTAATTTGAAATTTCTCTAACATTCCCAGTACCAACAATCACAGAGTGGATAAAGCAGCTGAATGCTAATAATTCATCCTGGGATCTACTGTTGATAAGCAGACTGGCTGCATGAGTTTCGGCTTCTTTTTCCATTTGAAATTTCAATGGAATACTTTCTTTCAGAAACTCATCCAGAAAGGCATTTCTTTTACGGCAGATGTCCCTCGAATATTTATCTTAATCAATTAACCAATAAGTACTTACTCTCGTAGCCATGAATGAAACTACATAAAGCCTGTAATATAATGTTCAGCTTACGTAATTTGGAGAAAATAAATTATATCTACATTAAAGAGTTATTTACCAAGCACATTAGAATTATTATTTGATTATTATATTTTTACTTATAGTGTAGGGTTTCACTTGACCTTAATGAGCATTTAGTCCAATAACCCTAACAGACGGGACGCGAATTATCGCTATGTCTGAAAGAACGATAAAATCGTAAGAAAATTAAAAATAACTTTTTTTTATTTAAACAGAATTTAGAATACAAAGGCACTTTCTTGTGCTACAATATAACCACAACTCGTGGTAGCAACTAAATAAAAAAGACAAATTTAAGTTAAACGTGGAAAAGTAATCAAAGATTACATAATTAATGAATATACTAGAAACTGGCTCACTACTCTACTGGAGCGCCAGAATTAAAATGTCGGCAGCGAGAAAAGGCAAAGTCGAAAAATTACAACTATCAGAGTGGGCAGGAAGCTAATACATAGCATACACGGGATTCCAGAAACATGCTCTGTCTTAAAATCAAAAAACGTCAGTTTAAACACTTGTGTATCATTTGCATTCTGGTGAGGAATACGAAATGGAGAAGTTATAGTAAAGGCAGAAATATGAATAACTGGTTAATTAACATAAAATTCCCTACAATAGTGCAAATTAAATTTTCTATAATGTGAAAATTACTCTAAGTCTCGTTTCAGAGTAAAAACGTTCGGGACGGCAACTCTAAAAGCAAAGAATGCAATATACTTGCATGGGAATTTTTTATCCAAAGTAAAGTTTTCTTAAAAAGTGATAAACGATATTAAAAATTCGGTCTTAAATTGACTAAAAAACTCTCAATTTAAAACATTTCATTGCACTTGTCTTTTTATAATTAGTTTACAACTTCTTCTGTACTGAACTAAATTATACCGAGAAAACCTATATTGGAGGTTAATAAGACTGAAATTTTTCATTTAACTAAAAAAAATTACTGAAGACTACTCAATTATTTCCTTCATTTACTATAATTTCAATGCACACACAATAAATAGAAGGAAACAGAAAGAATTCAAAACAACTCGATCAAAGAGAATTTATTTCCTTCGTTTATTTTCAAGCTAGCCAAATAAATATTATTTTATAGATCTTAACAATTTATAATTAACAAAGGAAATTAAAGTAATGATAGTTTACAGATAGTGTTGTAAAATTTAAAATAATTAATCTTAATTAATAAATTCTATGATTGATGAGAATAAAATCGTACTCTTGATGCACGAAATTTTGACGACAATTTTTTTTTCATACAAAGAGAAGCAATAAATAAAAATTAAATTTGCTGTAATTTTTTTAAATTAATCAGTAATTAATACTAACATAAGAGCATCTTCAAAACTTTTTAAACATAATTATTAAATTAAAGAGAAAACTCTTAAACTACTTTTTTTCAGACTTCGTTTCATAAAACGATTTTTCCCGATTTTAAAAAAGCTTCTAAATGTTCAATACCTACATTAAATGACAGAAAATGTTTTGCCCAGACCTAATTTATTATATAAGGAATTGGTATTTACTTGTAACTGTAACAAGGGCTCATTTTAACGAAGGGATTTTAGAAACTGTAATTGGTATGTTTTGACAAATGCCATTTTAACAAAACCAATTTTGTCATCTTTTCCTGTAATTATTATGAATGATCGCAATTGCTGTCTTGGGTTAGGTTCTCCCCAATACCCTATCTTATGAACCATGACCTCATATTTCTTTTAACGACTTTTCCAAGCGACAGCGAAATAGCACCAAAAACAGAGCGAAGAAGATTTCGGTCATACAAACGGAAAAGGAGAAAAGCATTATTCCCCCAAAATGGGAATTATGTAACCGAAATGTAACGGTTTAAGAATAGTCATAATGAATATCGAGAAACGTTATGCCCCAGTTGGCAAGCGAACGGGGCCAATTAAAAGGAGGGCTTCTCTCTTCCTAAGGGCGAGAGCTGAAAGCCCCAGGGCGCAGATTATTTTACGCTCCTAAAAACAAAGCACAGATTCTCGCTCTCCCTCTCTCACTGAACACAGTGGAGATTAGATGTGAATGAAACAAATCAGAAGTTTTTGAATAATTTCCATTCTGCTAAGTTGATTCTACTAAGAGTTAAACAATGATACTAGAGTTAGAAATACAACTCTACTACCATTGTAATGAAGCTGATTGATGATTATAATAGTCACTTTGCAAAACGTATGAGAATTTACTTTGTGTAATAAATTATTAGAAATTCTGAAGTAAATATAATAAAGAGAATTATAAAAATTTCTTCAAATTCCATCGTACCACCATTTTATGACTTTTCTTTAAAAAAAAAATGCTGGTGAATAGTAACGGCACAGTGAATTCTGGCTGCCAACTGTTGGTTTTAAATTTGAATTTTGGAGGAGGCATAAATATTGGTGAATTTACTGTGTCTTAGCGGGATGATCGAAAGATCTCTTGAGCCGCCCAACCGGCATAGTGGTTAGCGTCGCCGACTGCCTTGCCGAAAGACCCAGGGTTCGAATTCCGGAGAAGACATGTATGTTTGTAAATGCATAGTGTCGGTGCAGCATGGCTGCACTCTAAGTATGCGGCGAGCCGAAAGTCCTCTCGTGTGGTTTGGTGGAAGGGGAGAGGATTGGCCCGTCCCCCCCCCGGAGTGCTCGTCTTCAAACTTGGGGTCGGATTTCAGCTAAATCGCACTGGCACCTGTATGGTGCTCAAGGCTGTTGCCAACGACAGGCGTAATCTTGCGCTCCTTGACACGAGGAATTTCGTGGGCTTGGGCTGATGTTACTGTGAGTATAATTAACAACACTCAGACACTCAGACAAGTGAGTATAATTAACAACAAGATCTCTTGAGATTTTGGTGGAAGGGAAAAGGGCAAAATATTCTCAGGTTTAGCCTCTGAGTTGCTTTAAATAAAAAAATTTTACCTTACTGTAACCGCAAGTGACAAAATCCTTCAGTCAACGACAGATTTTGGTTATTCACAAGGTCTTTCTGACTTCCTTACTCCCATATTCGAAGTCGAAACAGCAGACATACTAGCAGCAGTACTAGAATAATTCCTAGAATAACATGATGATTCTTGAGAATTTGAAGTTTTTAATTTAATGCCTTTTTGCGCAGAAAATATCGAAGTTCATCATTATGTGGAAATAATAATTAATCTCTGCTTTATTTTCTTTAACGTATTTATTTACATTTAATATTAAACACTCAAACTAAAGTCGCATGTGTTTTAATTCGAGCTCTACTCCAGGCTTTAAAATGAACCACCGTTTCAGTAGTAATATATATATATATATTGCTCCGTGCGTACGGGTTCGTATTCGTAATTGATTGAATGCGCAAGTGGCATAAAAAGTTAATAAAATTTATTCTAATTACATGCAATATAACAAAAACGCCGCATATTTTGAGTGCCCCTATGCCGCACAAATACTATACGCTTACAAACATCCATGCCTTCTCTCGGATTCGAGCCCGAGCCTTCGGTCCGGCAGTCAGAGTCACTAACCACAATCTGTCACAATAAGTTTCTTTACTCTGAGTCAGAGATGGCCAGCCTATGACACGTGATTCAAAGGTGGAGCACTGCATGATCAGAAGAGGAGTCTATAACCAGAAGACAAATTAAAAAAACTTATACGATTGATAAACATATAAACCGCTAATTAGCTTATCACTGAGTTGTAATGTGAACATGTATTATACTGGTTTTATAATATATGTTTTAGCTTGTAACAAGCGCAGCGGTTAATGTTGAAATGCGTCGCGAGTTTATGATTTTACACGTGATTTTCATATCATAAAGTTCAATAGACATCTGATTCGATGTATGAACAATTATGCGTTTTCCACCTTATGTATTATTATTATGAATAACGTTTTAAGATAAGATCTCTGTATTCATTAACGCTTAATAACGCTTGTAGCTTTTTTTATTTGCTAACAGTTAAAACCTGTAGTCATTCGATATTTATTCGTATGTTAATATGTTTTTTATACATTGTATTTCCTTTTCATATAATAATTGTATTCTTGATTAGCAAAGCTTTGTAATGAGAATGTTCCAGTTGTGTGTTTGATTGCTAGCTCATCGACTAATTTACGGCAAGAAGCTATCACGTATTGCATAAAGCATAACGTATTATGAGAGACTGACGCAAAAACCTTGCATGATATATATACATTAGAAGGAATTTCTCCCGCTTCTTGGCATGCCTTCGTGGTGTAGTGGTCAGCATACTCGACGTGTATTCGAGAGGTCTGCGGTTCGATTCCCGGCAAAGGCATTGCTCATTTTTCTATTTCCTGCTTCCAAATAAATAACCTAATGACTCTACACTGGCGCCCGAACTAAAAAAGGTGGTGGATGATGATTCTCCACCACCAGGCTTTGGCGACTAGGGTCTCATAATCCCCAGTCGCCCTTTAAAAGGGGGAGTATACAAGGTGTTTCTCCCGCTTTCTTGGCATGCCTTCGTGGTGTAACTTCGTGGTTACATATCCCCCCTTCAAAGAAAAAAAGGCTTGGCGACAGAAAATACTTTTTAGAAAAAAAGCTTTACAGCAGTAGCAAAAGAAAGGAAAATACAATAGTGGAAAAAAAAATTATAGAATTTTGATCTAAATAATTTTTTAACATAACAAATCTTGTATATATCATTTTTAAAGATAAATGCAAATTAAAAGTCTGCAAGTTCATTTTTCTGTAAAATCGCTGAAGGCATGTCTTAAGTTTTTAAAGAAATGCTAAAAACGTTCACAGTTCTGCGCCGCATATGCTTCCCTGCCTGAAATAACGTCGCATCTTTTTATCTGTGCATATAAGAAATTATCGTAATTGCTATGATTAAAGAGTATATTGTCTAAAAGGAATTATTCTAATGAGCCTGCAAATCTGCAAATAAAGGAGTTAATTGGCTGAAGTTAGTATGGCATCAACTCTGTTCCACTCGCCGTAAAACTCTGCCATCTCGACAGTGTCCCGAAAATATGACATATATGCATGATGATGATGATATAAAATGATTAACATTCGCTTAAACTTTCCTTTGATAATTTTGATTTAAAATTTGCCATTGTTGGCAGCCCCGCAGTTTTATTTTCAATCATATATAATCATGAATGTTATGGTAGTTAAAAACTAGTTTTTAATTATTAATGCATTTGATAAAAAGCGTGTAATTTAAAAAGAATTTTATATGCCATTTTATAGAAATTGTCTTCATATAATGTAATCAAAATTTTTGCCAAAGTCATCAAATCTAAATCAAAATTTTTAAAATGATGTAATCAAAATCATCAAATCAACAAAATATTTAAATCACGAAATGTAAATCAAAAATTTTAAAATGATCAAAATCAAAATTTTCGAATCAAATCAAAACTTTTAAAATGATAGGATGATCAAATTTTTTAAAAATATGATCAAAATTTTTAAATAAGGAATGAAAAATACCAATTTTTCACATAAATTATATATAATTTCTAGATTTATGATTCGGCCTACTAGAAATATTAAATTTTTGAAGTCGGAAAAGATGAAAACCAGCTCTGACATCTCCAGGACTCGACTCCTGGATCTTCCAGTTGCTAACTGGATGTTCTAACCATTTACACCCCAAGAGTACTCGCGGGGAAAAGCAATAATTCCTTGCAGCCTGTAGTTGGTAGAACAGTTTGTGATCTTCTTTCAAAAGTCGAATTTATGAAGCATTATTAAATCTTTTTTAATATTTTCACCTCATGGAACCAAAGTAAGTTCTTAAGCCATTGTGGGCTTTTGGAAACAAAAAAATAGGAAAAAAAGTTTGAATGCATTAAGCCCATTATGTCAATTTAGAAAGTCTAAATCCTTTAAGCACTTTTTGCACTCAAGTGAAACGATTACCCAAAATAGACCTTTAACCAACTTCAGGTGTCTGTCTGCACAATGATATATCAAGGAAAAGAGCAAAGTAACATGTTACATAAAAGAGGATAAATAAAGCGGCTTACGTCCTCTCTTCTCTTACATAAAAGGTATCACAAGAAAAAGTGTTAGAACAATTTTCTCTATTACTCTTTTTTTGTCGTCGATTATTTAAAAGTAGGTTAATAACGCTATCATCTGCACTATAAGTAAAGCATTTTCTCAAGATTTCTTCTTTTTATTTATTTCGTTTTCCCTAGTGATGATAGCTTGTCTTCAACGAATTTCAGCCGTTGTGGTGACAATTTTAATGGGTTCTGCACTTAAGTGAGATTTTTGAAGAAATCTGGGTCATTTAATTGTCACTCAAAACTTTTTTTAGCGTTTATAAGTTGATTTTAATTTAAGGGTAAAATATTTGAATTTTTCAAGGAATTGCAGATAAATTCAAATGAATCTCATCTATTGAGAATCTGTAACAGTTTTGAAGAAGCTCTTAAGAAATTACAAAATGTGAACGTCTTTCAAAAGCCTTCGGAAATTATTTATTTTATCTGATAAACCCTAAACCTTTTACTTTCTTGCACAAAGTAAAGGAAGTATTGAAATCGCAAAAATTTTCGGGCACAATAATTTCAACGAAAATATCCATTCTGACCGCTCTAAAAATCCATTTGAACAATGTTTTTGGGTGATATCTGTACCTAGGGACAAAATAAAGGACTCCTTTTTTATTATTTTTTTCCAGAACGGACTGTAAAACGGATTTAAAATGGATTCAGAACAGATTTTTTTCGTGACGCCTGTACGTACATACGTACCTATGTATGTATCTCGCATAACTCAAAAACGAGTAACCTCAGAACTTTTAAAATTTATATATGGGACTGCTGATTTTATACACGAGACAAACATGTAGTTGTGACATACTTTTTTTAATTGCAGTCGGCCGCACCAAATGTATATGTATCAACGTTTGGTGCAGCCCATATATATGTATGTGTATATATATATATATATATATCTATATGGATATAGATTTATATATGGGTGTATACATATACACCCACTCTGTTATCCGGCTCAGTGAGCTCTGTTTTTCTGTTTTTTATTCTTATATGTTGGTAAATTGTACACTTTTTGCTTCAAAAGTGATTAAATTATGTTGCTTGTATGCTCCAGTTAAAATTTTTATGTTTTAAGTTAATCTGCATGCACCAGTTGTAGAATTATAAGCAATTTAAAAGTTTAAGTGGTTCTAAGCAGACTGCCGTTTATTACATTTGAAGCTTATGGTAAAATAGTGAATTAAATCAGTTTGTGCACCAACTGCAATGTCTTTTTGCGGAGTACGACCGAAAAGTACACTTTCAATTATGTGCACCGAAAAATCTGTCTTCCTACCTGACTTGGTCGTTTTTGCTTAGAAACTCTAATTTTAATCCTAAAAATTGTGTTTTTAGCTGTTTTTAATTGTATTTGGTGTTATAGGCCATAAAATGTAACTTCTCTGTTGAAACTTAAACTATATAGTAAGTTTTATAGCTTAAAATGATTGTCATTGTATAAACATTAAATGTTGAAAGTTTCGTAGCGATAAGTTAAACGATGTAAAAGTTTGTTTGCGAGCACAGGTGCATGGCTTAAAGCACGCAAACATAAAATGTTTGATCTTTTGAATACTTAAATTTTTTGAAATCTTGGTAATGAAAGTTATTTATTTTTGTAATGAGATAGATATCTTAATAAAGATATTTTTCAATTTTTTTTCATTATATTTTATTTAAAACATTTTTTAGTAAAAAACCAAAAAAAAGATAAGACTGCAATGCTTGATATATCCAAATCGGACTTTAAAAATTTTGCAGAAATTTTGCAGGGACATCAATATGAATTTCTTTTTATCTCAATGAAGAAAGGTAGTATTTACTGAAACTTTACCCAGAGTGTATTTTTAACTTCAAAAATAAGTAATAGTAACTTAAATTTTATCCTGATTATCCTGGTCAGGCAATAACAAAAAACAAAAATCAAATTATTTTCTTTTCAATAGTCTTTGAAACTTATTTAAGGACCCGCGGGCAAAAGCTAGTAGACAATATAAATGCAAAATTCAGTTCCCGATATACATCTGAGTTGCACAAAATGCATATTAAAGTTAAGAATCAGTTGATAACAATAGTGAAAGAACATGCGCATACAAGGCTCTTGAAGAGTACATGTTTTCATGGAGTTGTTTTACAATTAATCAGAGTATTGTATTGCATATGGTGGAGGCACACTATTGTAGACAATGATATGCATCTAGATAAAAGAGGAATTAAATGTAAATATAATAATGCTCACATTCATTAATAAAGCTCAAATCATTTACAGCCTACATTTCACTTCAAAGTGTTTAAGGCATACTTTACGGTCATATAACCTTACAAGTATATATTTAAAATTGCTATACAGAATGTGTATAATAGCACTACGTATACAAAATATGCTGGGCTGCAAAAAGGATAAGAGCTATGGAGTACAATGCAGTGTTAGCTATCTTACAAATCGGTAGATGTGGAGTTAATGGCGCGACTGCGTAACATTCATATGGGCTGTTAAGGAGTAGCTTTTGATATGTTCGAGTTTGTTCAATGCTGATTTATTTTCTAGAACCCTAGCTGTCCATACTGGCCAGTGCTCATGAGAAGGCTTGCGTAAGTGGAAGCCTTCGGTTTTCCTACATTCAAATGCAAAGTGTTCTGAATCACCTTCACCATCGCACTCACAGTTATTAGAATTACCGAGTTTAAAGCGATGCAAGTAAGATGCAAAAGGCCCATGTCCAGTGAGGAATTGTGTGAGAAACGATAAGTTACTCCTTATTTCTACTCTGACTTTTGTGAAGTGCCGGTACAGCCTTCTTCCCGTGTTTGCCATATCCCAGCGCGCTTGCCATTTAGATATTAGTTGTATCCACGTCTTTCTTTTCAGGAAGGAAACAGGAAATGCCATTGTCTGCTCCTCACTTGACACATTATTAGCTGCATCTTTTACTAACATATCAGCGTGTTCTTTGCCCTGGATCCTGTGTGGGTAGGCATACAGAGCAAGATCAGTCTAGGACCCAGGTGTATTTTCAGCAGCATTCTCTGTATATTATGAACTAAAGGATTTCTACTGTGAGTTTCTGTTATTGCTGCGAGATTTGAAGCTAAATCACTATATATGATGGTGCTACATTTAGAATATTGGAGAACATAGCGAATGGCTGCTTGCATAGCAGTCAATTCCGCCTGGAACACAGAATTTGTGCTAACAAGTAATGAGAACAACTTAATGCAGCTGGGATTTCACATTTGAACACAGCCCAAGATGTCTTTCTGCATAATAATAATAATAATAATAATCATAACGAAGGTTGCATTATCTAGGGTGGTTATCATTTTTTGCTGCGGAAGAGTTACTCAAAAGGTTGTTCCACAGATTCTTATCTCTTACGAGGGCTTTTCGAGAGGGTTGTTATCGTTTTGACGTTAGTTCGAGGTCGAATCACGTGATAAAACGGAATTCTTATGCAATACAAAAGAAGACTGAAAAAATACTCGTGTCATATTTTATAATCATAAAGAGCAGACAGTGAAACTATTAAAATGCTAATCGAAAATGAATAAAAGCGAACCTCAACATCACATGTACTTGGTGAGTTTCGTACGTATAGGTCAGACTATATATTACACTAAGTGTTTTTTTAAACTGATTGTGGTGCTTCATCTATAAAATTTCCAGGATAGTATCGCTTTTGTACATTCTGTTCATAGATTACAATCCGTGGGCATTATGAAATGAGCATTAAGCATTGTATTTACAAGAGAAAAAAATATACTTGTAAAACTTGCAAAGAAGGAAAAAATCCAATTCGAATAAAAATTAGGAAAATTTAACACATGGTTAAATTTTGTTTAATTTTAAATATTGGAACATTATCGAATCATCTAAATGTTTAAAGATGTTTCCTTAGGCTATACATCCATTTACTAAATGTGCTTATCTAAAAGTTACGTCAACATGAAATAGCATAATCGTTTTGCTTAAAAATGCCTATACCTGTCTTTCTTTAAATTAGCATTCATCTTTCAATCATTTAATCAATGAGACCTTTACTTCAATTCTTAAGATTATTGTTGGAGCGAAAATAAATGGTTATTAAATTTATAATTTGATTTTCCTTTCGATTACCGGCAATTTATAATCATAAATTTATTTTGTTAAATTTCATTTTAGAAAAACGAAATGCAAAGGTAAGGTATTTTCTCCATCCTTTCCGCTCGCCTTCGGTAGTGTAACTGCAAGCATACTCGACGCCTTGTTAGAGAGGTCCAGAGTTCGAGTCCTTGCGAAGGCATTGGCCATTTTTCACTTTCCTGACAGCGAAAAATTCTAATGACTCTACAAGTGGCTCCCGAACTAAAAAAAGGTGGACTATAATTCGTCACGACCAGAATTTGGCGAGTGTTTTTAAACTGCGAAGTTTTTGAACTACTTTATTTTCGACGATGATATTTTGTACCACGACGTTTTAAAACTGCGATGTTTTTTCTTTGCTTCATTTTCTTTCGCGATGTTTTGTACCATGACGTTTTCGCATTGCGTTTGTTTTCTTCGCGACGTTTTCCTCCGCGATGTTTTTGTCACTATGTTTTCAGCTGTAACCATTCTTTTTCGGTATTTAACAGCACAGAATAGCGAAACTTCTGAAATTAGGCCAAATTCTCTCTCAACCAGCAGCTCACTCTTTTCCTTCCTCCGATTTCTACTGAACGAGAATTGCATGGGACATAATTTTTCACAGTCAAGCACGTATTCGCTTTGCAAACATATTTCAGGAGAAAATGGCATTAGGTTCAAGTTCAAAACAGTAAAACTACCATCACATTGGGAATTTCTCCCTTTAGTGTGAAAAGATAAGGGAACTCATCACTCTATTTTTTAAATCTGTACTTTGTTTTTAAATGTTTTAATACTATATTTAAAAAAATGTGCTATATATTTTATTTTTAAATCAGGTAATTCTTATTTATTAAAATTAAATTAAATGACGTGTGAAATGAATTATGAAGTATGCTAATTAATTAATTATGATTTTATTCTCTAATGTGTATCCTACAGTAGGACTCCTTTGAAGAAATACTAAATTGTAGGATTTTGATTGTAATTGGAAGCTACAGTTAAAAGTTCTGCAGACGGTAACTTTCTAAATGGATATAGTGATAGCTTCATCTCAAACAACTCATAAAAACATTTTTATTTAGTCTTAAAGTGAGCAGAACAGACATAACTTGTACTATAGATGGAACTTCCGCTACCTGTGGTATTTAAATTAACCTAACTGAACTAAATTCAAATGTAGACAATGTAGTAGCAGACTACATATAAAACAGACTAAATTCAGCTGAATCGGATAATTACCGTAGCACGTTTTAAAACATCAGCTAGCAAAACACTAAAGCCGGAATGAGCAGAACTTTAAGCAGAACTGGAGACTATTAACAAAAAGCATAGCGCGGTTGCCAGAAGCTCTGATCTAAATATTTAAAACCCTCAGCTTCAATGCACATAAACCTAATTTGCTTTCTACTGAGGAATACGGAAAGAATAAGTTACAGTAAAGACTTAAATCATAATAACTAGTTAATCATTAGTTAACATAAAATACCTTACAAGGTATCTAACTTTGAAAGAGTTTATTACGTGTCCCAGTACTATATTTTCCATTTTAATTTTTACTAAAGTAAATAGATGTGACTTAATTGATGGCAATACAGATGTATTCTTCCGTATTTAAGCCTTTGAATGTCAAGCATGTAAAAAAATATCTTGTTTTTGATTGCCTTAAAATCTCTTAGGATGATTTCCGTGACAATAGGACTTAAGCTGAAACAGAAAGCCTTCGTTAATTCTAATTCGTTAATTCTAAGTTCTGAGTTAAAAACAATAAGTAAGAAGTATGTGAGACAATTGTTTTAAAAGAAAAAAATTAAAATGTGTGCTATAATATTTTAAACTTGTAAATTTACTAGTAAAGAGGTTCTAATATTGATTTTCTAGCCCAAAGGGTGTTAGCCGAGAACAGCTATTAATTTCGTTTTGGCATTTTCCGTTGATTAACGGCGAGTCACTTCTGAAATTGTTGCCACCAAATATTGGAGCCCTGTATTATATTTAAAGAAATTAAATACTGAAGAATCTGCATAAATGTATGTATGTATGTTTCTCGCATTGGAATAAAACAATGGCATCTAGAGCCATCAAATTTTGAATAACGTACATCTCCACCCCAACATGGGCTTCTGGAAGCCCAAATTTGGAATTTGATTTTTTATCTATTTCATATTTTGTAAAGAATTTATGAGTTTTTCATTAAGAAATTCAACAATTTCAAAGCGAGCAATAGCAACACTGTACGGAAAAAAAAAATATCTTCAGTGCGCGAGACTGTGTATCAAATTATAAAGATATGCTCTTTTAAATATTTTGCGATGAAAGCTTTGAGATTTTTTTCTGATTTTTATATTTTTTCAGACTTTTTCAGTTCGTTATATCAAATGCTCAGTTTTCTTAGTAACATGGCTTACAAAACTTATTTTTTGTCTTTTTATTATTAACATTTTATGTATTAACTTTATTTATTAAGTATCACGTTCTTCGCACCTACGCTACATAAAATTCCGTTCAACAGCAAAATCACAAAATACTTAAAATTAGTATATCTTTAGAATTCTCGATACAGTGTTAGAGGTTACCATGCATATTTTCTTATATTGAACTTCATTACAATTATAAAAGTAATTTAAACACATACCGTATGTCAAGAAATGCTAGTTAAAATATTTAACTTCTGTTTAAGCATTGTGAAAAAAAGCTGTGTGAAAAAAAGTGTGTGTGAAAAAAAGCCCACAAAGCTGTGTGAGATATCCCATTGAAATTCCAGTCCACACCGCGGAGCTGTCACCTCTGAATGCGTGATGTTTGATCTAGTACTGAACCTCATTCGGTGTTCTTCGTTCTCTTCAAATCTTTTCACGCTTATCATCTGATTCTTGGGAAAAGCTGGACTCTTCCGTAAACAAGACATTGCGGCCAAATGAGACAGTCCAGTTGAGATGTTAACGACACCATTTTAATCTTGCTCCTCTGGACTGGGCAGTTGGTGGAGTACAGAAACTTGGTACTCGGGCGTATAGTTCCTTCATGTGAAGCCTTCGGCAAGACAATGGTAATACTGGCAAGACAATGTTTAACCAAGTGCCTCCCTAGATGTAACAAGGGTAGAAGTCGTTGATCCATTTCGCTTGGCTGTACAGAAATATATCCATCTTCAGAAGGAGTAAAAACCCTAGATTGACCAGGCAAAGGTATCCGGACAATGTTTCACATGTTTGGAATTTTTTCCGCATAAAAAAAATTACCGCATCAACAACAAACGAAAGAGTGACATCTTTGATTGACTTGTAATGACATTAAGTTATTTCTAAGCAGGAGGGATGAAAAAGGAGCAAAGCCTTTGGCGGGAATCGAACCACGGACCTCTCGGTTACTCTTCGAGCTTGCTGACCACTACACCCCGAAGACAGGCGAAGAAGGCAGGAGAAATACCTTATATACTTCCAGTCCTTTTAAAGGGAGCTGGGGATTAGGGGCTCCAATCGCCAAATTGTGGTGTTGGAGAATCATCATCCATCACTTTTTAGTTCGGGCGTCACTTGTAGAAACATTAGGTTATTTCTAAGCAGGGAAGATGAGAAATGAGCAACGCCTTTCACCGAGAATCGAACCACGGACCTCTCGGTTACGCGTCGAGGGTGCTGACCACTACACCATGAAGGCATGCGAAGAAGGCGGGAGAAATGCCTTATAGACTCACTGGCTTCAGTGCGTCTGAAAGTATGCCAGCGCTCATTATCTGCCATTCGTCTTGTTTTAAAGGTAAGAACCCTAATATCATTAGTTAATTATCATTAATTATACTACAAAAGTTTTAAACAGTTCCTATCAGCATTTAAATTAATCTGCTTAAACCTTTCAGAATGCCGGTGTCTTCAACGTCTGCCTAATTAGCCAATGTTCGAGCAGTCAGTCTTGGGTGGTTGTAACATACCACATTTGCATATTGCTTTCTGCCCCAGTAGTGACTTTTAGCCACTCAAA
Organism: Stegodyphus mimosarum; assembly: GCA_000611955.2. Taxonomy (NCBI): domain Eukaryota; kingdom Metazoa; phylum Arthropoda; class Arachnida; order Araneae; family Eresidae; genus Stegodyphus; species Stegodyphus mimosarum. The sequence goes on along the minus strand of KK114206.1, from coordinate 509,060 downwards.
TGTAACTTTTCTTTCGACAATTCTTAATTTGCATTGCCTGCTTAACTTTTGAAAGACAATGAATTTGCTTTTACCAGATAAAAAACGGGTATTGGTAAAATATATTCATTTCTCAAAAATGTCTTTTCGTGAAACTTGGATTTAAGGTTATGCCAGTCGCAATGAGTATGAGAATGAAAGAAAGATAAAAATTTCAGCATCCTGATCATCATAGAAATAAAAGTTCTGATTGATATAACTTTCATCGTAAAAGATCTCATTATCTGTGTAATCAGGTAATTTACAGTTTAACAATGGCAGATTATTGAATTGCGAATAACATTAATGATTCAGAATTCCTTGTATAAAGAAGAATATTTGGACGGGTTACTATAAATCTAGACTGGAGTTTCTCTCTTTGAGATCTGTTGTTATTGGAAGTATTTTCAACTAGTAGATGGACGTCGACGCCATCTATTGACAAAAGTGTTAAATCATGATACTAATAACAATTAATTAATGGTGTGATAGTGAGTTTTCTCAATTTTTCTTTATAGTTTTCAAAACATGTCTAGCAGTATTTCACTTATTTTAATTTCACATTTTATAGAATTACTCATTGACTAGCCATATAATTATACATTCACATTTTTATATGTTACATTATCGCTGCATTTGATAAGAAATAAAATATTCTATTGTTTTTGATATAGTGACTTTCACATGGGCATAAGAGTTATCGATAATGGGCTTTACTTACTTCTATTTACTTAGTAACTATTATCAGTAGATTTCATTGTTTCTTTCCAGATATCATTGAAGAAATCAATTATTATGATATTTGGAAATAAAGAGAAAGAAGGTTCTGAGCATTCTGATAAGAATACAAACTTTTGCCTAAAAGCATTCTTTCTTGTTAAATTTTTGCTGTTATTGATAAATTCCTAATAGAAAGCAGTAAAATATTTTATGTAAGTACAAATTAAAAATAAGTACCAAAAGGAGAAATTTTTGTTCTGATAAAAGGAAATGTATAATAAAATAATAGTATAATTGCCTTGTAATTTAGGACGCTAGTTATTCGATTTTGCACTGATGTAATGTATTGAACACTAATCTAATATGCCAGATTACAAGGCTTCAAATTGTAAGTATTTATCAGATTGCAAAACGGAAAATCCTTGTCTTTGTATAGTATCATAGGGCAATATAGCCCAATGATTCAGCAGACAATAAGTTGCGACAGCAGCTGAGTATTTTCATTGTATCAAGGGAATTCGTATTTTGCTGTGAGACCTGTTATTTGTTTATTTGAATATGGCAAAGCACACGAGAGAAACTGGTTCGGAATTTCGTTGCACAAGTGGAAAACCACAAAACACTTATGCAAGTAGCCCGTTTTGCCAGTGTTCACCAATCTTAACCACTCCAGTAATGGGCCACTGTGACACTTCGGGTACCCGAGTTGTTAAAGAGATTTCAGGGCAAAATGTGCTTTCTGAATAATAGAAAAAACCTCTTATATTGCTATCATTATCCTTAAGATACTTTTAACGCGTAAAATGAATAATAGAATAAAATAAGCTATAAAGGAAAGTAAGAATTTCTGGTTTCTGGAAAACAATTAAATAACAATTTTAATTAAATAATTCGTATTTTTAGAGTATTCTTTCTAATTTTCATAAATGATTAAAAAATATTACTTATAATGAATGTCGAAGAGTTAGGCAATTTGTAAAGAATTTTCCCTCGATAGGAATTGAAACTGTATCTGTCTACACGAACCTGAATGCTGTATCAATGCACTAAGTAATTAATTATGTTAGTTTGCTTTTAAAATCTGAGTGCTTACAAAATCCACAAATGTATAAATAAATTATATACATCATCTAGAGCAAAGGGTTGCAAAAACAAGCCCACCGATAAATGCCTCCCTTTTTAATTGCTTAAATGAGTTATGGAGTTTCTACCAGAAACTGTAGAAATGGAAGAATATTGATAAAACTATTTTTTGATAAGTATAAAAACGGTGGTAAGTTTCAGTATAATAGATATAGACTAGACAATGAAGAACATATAGGGACCTTCCAAAGAAAGTTATAAATATTCTGGAAATTAAATATAATATTCTGGAAATAGGTTTATTTTGTGTTTTTAGTTCACTGAATACAAACTTTTCATTATAAATTCCCTCCCAACCTGCCCTCCTCAGCTCACCGTAATGTCATAGCACTTACGTCACAGCACAATTATATATTCACATTTGTATATATTACATTATTTCTGCATTTGATAAGAAATAAAATATTCTGTTGTATTTGATATAGTGACTTCCATATGGACATCAGAGTTATCGATAATAAACATTACTATCAACATTATTATCAGTATATTTCATTGTTTCCTTCCAGATATCATAGATTTTGTTGCAAATTTTATTTAATTTCCAAATTTATAAGTATTTGTTCTCTAAAACAGAAAAAAATACGCAGTTTTTTAAAAAGATCCGATTTGGAGGAATCTTTTTTTTTAATTTGAAGAGTTTCGGGGAGAATTTTTGATGGGAAGATAAAAATTCGGATTCAGCGACACAAAAAACACAAAGTAAACCTATTTTCAGAACTACAATTAAGTTTTACAGGTAAAAACACTATTGTTTGGACTAATACACATACGTGTTTGATAAAGTTGTTAAACTGCAAATTTTTATAAAGATTTTCTAGCCTTGATAAAATAACTACAATAAAAATAAATAAAATAAGAATAAAAATAAGGATTCCAGAAAAAAAATAAAAGTTAATAAATAAGAATTCCATGTTATAACTACACTTGGACAGTAATACATAAAACACGCTGCGTAATAACATTCATATTAAATAGCTTTTTGAAATAAATGCAGAATGTATAAAATAAAAACAGCTATGAAAAATTATTTGCAACTAAATACATTCATATTTCAATACATTTTTTTTATTTGATCGTCTTCAAAACATTTTCTTCTGCATAAAAGAATATTACAATAATTGCATATAAAACATGTTTCTCTTTGAATATTATGTTTCCTACATTTCTGATGGCATGTTTTTTACCCAAACTTTTAATTTTTTTAAGTCTATACTGCCTCATATCGCCTGAAAGTATACCTTGTGGATTCTTATAAGAAACGCGTCTTGTTTGATCTAACGAACTTGTCGAACTTTCTGGATAAAGAATTGTCTTTAGATCTGACACCATTCTTTTGCAAGTTGTAAAAAAATGAAAATTTTATTCTTTTTTCTGGAGATTTAAACTTTGTAGACTACAAAAGAATTAAATAGTGCACCATTTAAAAACGGTAAGTTTCCCTAAACGTGATTGTATAAATAAAATTGTATTTCCTGTATGGCAGTAAAATTGTACAAAATACAGAATCTGATTTTTTAGATGTTCCTTCGGCACTATACGTATATTTTAGAAACTTTTGTACTCGTTATAAAAATTAAAGCACAGAAAGTTTAACTCCCGAACGACAAAAATTGCCCGAGATAATTAATTTCAAAATTTACGACATTTGGCGTCATTTTTAATTTTTATTGAGGGCTAGGTTAATAAATAGATTAGAAGTATTTGAGGTTGAATGTTTTCCCCGTAATTGCTATTCGATGACATTTTTTAGTCCAAAAGGGCAATTTGCTCAGAAATACTATTAATTTCGTTTTGGCATTTTCCGCCGATTCACTATAAACGTTGATTCTTTTTTCAGATTGTTGGCACCAAATATTAGAGCCCTGTATTATATTTAAAGAAATTAAATAATGAAGAATCTGCATAAATGTATGTATATTTCTAGCATTGTGATAAAACAACAGTACCTGGAGCCATCCAATTTTGAATGACGTAATCCTACTGCGAATATGGACATCTGGAAGCTCAAATGCGAAATTTGGAATTTGTTTTATTATCGATTTCATATTTTGTAAAACTTTAACAAATTTTTGATTAACAAACTCAACAATCAAAGCGAGGAATGTCAACACTGTACGGAAACAAACATTTTTATCTCCATCGCGTGAGACTGTGTATCGGAAATTCTAAAGATATGCTCTTATTAAATTATTTTGCGACATTGCTGTTGAATTGAATTTCATGCTTAAGTGCGAAGAACATGATATTTAGTAAATAAAGCAGCTTAAATACTGCTTTTGAAAACTTTCAGATTTTTTGTAATTGGTTTAATAACTTTTATTTTGTTTTCATTTTTTTATATCTTTACTTTTCCTTTCTTCTTTTTTCCTATATTTTTTAAAACAAAGATTAAAATTGCGTTCCGTTTGTGTATTTTTTAGCAAATCTATACCAGTTAATAATTCTGAGCAGTATTAAATAAACAACTTTATCGTTCTGAAAAGAAGCAAATACAATTTAAAAAAGCAATGGAAGATTTTCCGTCGAGTTGTGTTAACATTCAGAAAAGCAGAAATGTAAATTAAACAATTTTTAATTCAGGCTTTTGCACAAGATAGTTATTTAATGAATATGACAGTAAAGCTGCAAAAGATAGTGACGTAAAAAACAAACAAAATACCAAATTTATCATTTTATATCGAAATAGCAACTTCGCAACGATTACTGTTCTTATACCTCAAGGAATTAGCCTTTACTTGTGTAAATAAAAAAGAACTGACACGTAAAGAACATAACGCTCTGTGAACTTGTTTCATTTTGCATGAATCGGCTTAGATGACAGAGCTTTTCACCCATAACAGTATTAAATGTCCAGTCCAATCAGCTCAAGAAATCGCATTAAGATTGAAACGTAACTTTTCTAGAATTAACTAACTAATCGCTTTCAAAACCGAGGTAAACGCTTTAAGAACCAACGGATTATGTTATACTGTTATTTGTTTACTAAACATCTGGTTGTAACGAATGTTTTGCGCCAAAAAAAGTTCTTAATAAAGTTAGAAAAAAACATCAAAGCAGTACCTTTCGTGCGGGTAGAAACCACCCAAATCTATGATTTTCTACCAGCGTTTTGGTAGTCTTTCAAAGCCTTTCGGTCCAACCTCATTTCGGATGTCTTATGCAGAATGGAAGATAGCACCAGCAAGAAGGTGTGAAAAAAGGTAGATGTCCGAAGGAGCGATGTCGGGGCTATATGGTGGATGTGGCAAACGATTCCATTCTAGTCCATACAGAATCCAGCCCGGAATGCAGACATACGTCGCCTTGCATTATCTAGATGAAATATTACCTTTCTGAGCCGGAACCCAGTTCGACGTTTTTCCTTGATAGCAGCATTAATATGGACTAGCATCTGATTTTAGCTTTTTCCGGATACTCTTTGTGGATAATACCACGGGCAGTCCCACCAGACAGAGAGCCCACACACCGATTAGAAAGCTAATTTCAAGCACGCAGCATAAACTCGGAACTAATTCCGCTACTACTCTTCACGAACTCATGAAACGCAAAACACTGCTTCTGAAACATATTTAGATTTTGCATACTACGTCATTTAAAATTTATATTCCGGGAGGAAAATGAAATCAGGACGGACAGGAAAGTCGAACTAAAAATAATTGGTTAGAATAAAATAAGGTATTTACAACTTTATTTTGTAACAATTATACTTATCTTCCTTAGTAGAAACGCCAATAAAAAAAGAGTGCTTAAATGTCTATTGGCGTCTTATAGGATATTTCATCTCTTCCGTAATATTAAGACGTTTGTGAGTACGACCCTTGTGAATCAGTATCACATAGCATGCAAACTATTCTCTCTTTACACCAAAGATAAGGCTGGCTTTAAAAGTGTGAAGGAATACGTTTGAATGTAAACTTATATTCGACAAGTTAACATATTTCCAGGAGAAATTCCTTCTTCCTTCTTCTGACTAGGCTTGCAGGTCGGCAATTGATCACACATCAAGCGAACATGCTTTTCCCACAAATGATTCATTTTAAAAACATGCGATACTTTCTAATCGAAGGAAGAGGAGCAAAGCATACAATTTTGCCTTTCCTCTAGCGTTAATTTTTTAGCATTAAAGCAATAGCGCTAGCATGCTTGCCTTCACAAAATATGCATTGGTTTCATGCTTTTAAGTTCTTTAGTGGATGTCAGCGGAATGGATGCCGTAGAAATTTTGCCTCTTTGAGGCTCCAAATTATTAGCCTAAAGGGATGTTAACTTATATTTGATAAGTTAACACATTTTCCAGGAGAAATTCCTTCTTCCTTCTTCTGACTAGGCTTGTTGGCGATCGGCAGTTGATAACATAGCAAGGGAACATGCTTTTTACCACAATGATACAATTTAAAAACATGCGAGGAGCAAAGCACGCAAAATAGCATTTCTTATTCTTTAAAATTTTTTGTCTTTCCTCTAGTGTTAATTTTTTAGCGTTATAGCAATAGCATGCTTATAGCATGCTTGTCTTCACAAAATATACACTGGTTTTATTTTTTGAGGTTCCTTAGTGGATTTCAGCGGAATGGATGCCGTAGAATTTTTGCCTGTTTGAGATTCCCAAATTATTAGCTTAAAGGAGCGTTAGCCCAGAATTAAGCTTGTTACTGAAAGTAAGTATAATAAATTGTTTATATTTAAAATAGATATTATATATATATATATATATACATAATATACATTTAAAATATATAAATCCAAATTCAGAGATTCACCCATTCTGCAAGAAGAACTGAGATCAGATACGCTCATCCCTGATCGAAACTTTTTTGAGTAAAAGAATTCTTTTCTGTATTTTGAGAAGTTATGGTTATAAAATTTAAATAATTCATTCAATATTTTTAATCGTTTGGTAAATCTTAATGATGAATGTTTTAGAGTTAACTTAACTTATTAAATGTGTTAATACGTTGCATGAACGCAACATAAAGTAGATTTATACTAATAAAAAAACGCGCAGCAACATTATAAATTTGAAATCTTGACTCAGTTAAAATTTAAATTAAATTTTCTTCAAATATGAAGCTATAAGCTTATTAGGTAGTTCTCCCGCCTTCTTCGCATGCCTTCGTGGTGTAGTGGTCAGCACGATCCACGCGTAACCGAGAGGTCCGTTGTTCGATTCCCGGCGAAGGGGTTGCTCCTTCTTTACCTCTCCTGCTTTAAAAAAATACCTAATGTCTCTACAACTGGCGCCCGAACTAAAAAGGTGGTGGATGATGTTTCTGTACCACCGGGATTTGGCGATTGGGTCCCCTAAACTCCAGTCGCCCTTTAAAAGGGGAAGTATATAAGGTATTTTTCTCTCCTTCTTCGCATGCCTTCGTAGTATAGTGGTCAGCACGCTCGACGTGTAGTCGAGAGGTCCGTGGTTCGATTGCCGGAGAAGGCCTTGCTCATTTTTCGCAACTCCTGCATCAAAATAACCTAATGTCGTTACAGCATAACTATAACTGTTTCTAGAAAGAGGCGTAGACAATATTGCGTTAAAAAAAGCGTATTCAAGGCCTAAGACAAGTGAACAACGTCTCTTTGTAGGATTTCCCTTATTTTGCATAACAAATTATTTTAAGTTGAGTATCTTTCCTGAAACTCTCATTTTCCCCTCGCATTTCTTCACCAGGACGCAAATTTAAAGTTACGTGAAGTAAGTATAAAGTCAGCCGAATCTTGTAGTTTATTTAGAACCTGAGTTTCTTTATTCTTATATGTTTGTAAATTTTTTTTTGCTTTAGAAGTGATTGAATTATGTTGTTCTTATCTTCCGGTTAAGGTTTTTACGCCTTTAGTAAACCTTCATGCCAGATTTGTAGAATTATGAACAATTTAAAAGTTGTTAAGTGTTGCTAAGCCTAATTATTATTACTATAGCAGACACATTTGTTTACATTTGAAACTTAGTAGAAAAGTGGATTTGCTGCCAATCTAGAGAAACTAAGCTTCGCAATAACAAAGATAACACTTTATTTTATTATTACGAATTAAATCAAGCTTAATGCATTCTGGAATTTATTCAAGGAAATAAGTGTTTAAGATTTACTTCGTAATTTTTAATATGGATATTTTGAGTTTTTATTCATTTTTGCTTTGTGGCGCGAGGGAGATCTGAATTAATTGAATGAGAAATACTGAAGCGACTGTGAAAAAAACTGTTTCTTTCTTTCTTTTGTTTGTTTGTTTAATTTCTTTTATACATCGTTTTAGATTTATCATAGTATTTAAATAGAACATGTGGCAACGATTAGTTAATTCTCCAGATGATATACACAATCTTTGAGCATTCTGAGTTATAAAATGAATGAGATGCAACGCTGTTAAGTGAACCTAGCGCCAGAGTGTCGTTATGATAAAAAATATAGTGAATTTTAAAGAGTGCGTTTATTCTATTGTGGTTTATTTGTAGAAGTAGATTTAATTCAATCCAATAAGTTTAAATGAAATGCAAGAAAAAATGCGTACAATTTAATATTTCGTACAAGGAAATCATGTGGTGTACACACCAGATAAGTTGTTTTTAATACTATTTTATTCAAACATTTTGCTGAAAATTCCTGTCATTAGTGCGAACTAAATTTCGTTGTTGAAAAGCATTAACTACGCTCTAACGAAGCAATGTATGAAGCGAAAAACCATCCGTGACAACATAATTTATATTGTAATCAAAATATAATTAAAGCACCTTTAAAAGCTATTCGGTTCAGTGTCGCAGGAGCAAAGAGCGATTGAAAAGATTCCTTTGATCAGAAATAGATCCGTATGGTTTTGCAACTAACTTTTTTTTTTGCCAGATTTCTCAGCTTCTGATTCCAATGTTCTCTGTTATCAGGATCTACAGGATCAACGTTTTCTGGCAATTCAAGATATCCGTAATTGACGCGACGGCCAGTCTGCGACAGATACCAAGACAGGCATTCTACCACTGCTGCCAAGAGTATCAGGAGCTCTGGAGCAAGTGTGTATGCTTCGACTGATGTTGCTTCGATTGCGATTATTTATATATATAAATTGTTTTTAAAGGTAATTATTTTATATAAGCGTCTTCCGCAAACTTTTGAGCACAAGAAATATTACACATCAGTATTTAAAATCAAGACATATTTATTACGAATACGAATTATTACGTATTATTACGAATATGAAATATCACTAGGTTTTTGCTAGTAAAATCTATTACAGTTAACTGATTAATTAACAGTTTTCTAATTATTTTATTCTTTATTAGAAGACATGATTTGGATTAAAGTGATTGTTCAATTTATCAATTTAAATTTTCCTTCCTTCAAAGATTACGAAAATCGAGATCTCAGGTTTTTCAAAGGATTCATTCAGACGACTGTCTGATTCATTACATACAATAAATATCAAATGTTGGATGAAAATAGTGCTTATTAAGACAAGACATTGTACGGCACATCTAGAGATGACTCAAAGTTACGGAATAAATCATACCAACCAGATTTTGTTAAAAATTCAAGGAATATACGAAATTGCATAGTATACTGCTGCCTGTGATTGAAGTCTAAATATTGAAGCAGAGTAGTACTTAACTTATATATTTTGGCTAAGATGTTATCATTTGTTTAAACTTAAATGCAAAGTATTTTAAAAATTTTAGCCAGCTGTTTTCTGTTTTCTTTCCTGCAATATCTCCTTTTCACATAAGGCTTTATCTGTGTATATAAAGAAGAATTTCTCTGTGTGTATTTGTTCGCTAATAACTCAGTCATTACTATAGCTACCGTCACCAAACTTTCTACAATTCTTTTCTGGGTCCTGGAAAAGGTCGACGTCCTTTTTTTTCCAAAAAAAGTAGCTAAAATAAAAGATTTTAATAAAAAATTCGGAAAAACGAGAATTTTCGCCCTCATTTTTCCGAGTGGCAACAGCCTCGCAAGCTGGAGATGAAAATCTGCTTTATTTCGAAAGTTGTTGCCACTCCTCGCTTTCAAATCCTAGAATTTGTTAATAAAAAAATTCTAAGTTTTACGATGAAATAAAAATAGCATTGACAAACATTAAATACATTATTCCCGATTCCAAAAATTCGGGGAAAGCCATTTCGATTATTCTCATCTTCGTACGACTTTAATCAGCCGAAATATTAATTAAAAACTCTGAAAGCACTAATTTTCGTCCTCATTTTTCCGAGTGGTAAAAAGTCTGACGCATTGGATATAAAAATGCTTATTTCGAAAAGTGTTGCTACTGCTCGCTTTTCAAATCGTAAAGTTTGTTAATAAAAAATTTCGAAGTTTTACGAAATCTATCTATATATATATATATAAAGAAGAATGTCTGTTTGTGTGTTTGTTTGTTTGTTCGCGTTATTGATTTCTGATCAATTATGATCAATCTTTTGCCGCTTTAAATCGACTAAAATTGAACATAGTTGAAATATTAGATGGAACTTGATTTTTTCCGACCATTCGATTAGGAAGACGAAAATCATTAAAAACGGAGTGCCATTGTTGCTGATATAATGAAAGAGAATTAGTTTATTTCTGTATTGACATTTTTATGTGGGTTCCATTTCGCATCAGACTGAAAAATGCATGACTATGAATCGTTTTTTTTTTCTTTCTTTCTTTCTTTCTTTTTTTTTTTTTTTTTGCATTGTTGTTAGAGAATGATTACAGCGGTATCGTTCTCTCTGCTATTAGATGCATTTCTCTCAAACTAACTTAACCGGCATTGAATACTTCCGCTAGTACTATAATAAATAGCAGAATATTTAAATTTCTGAGTAAATATTAGTACATTAATTGATTCAGATACACATAGATTTTAGGGATCTATTATTTTCTTTCTGTATAGTTGGCATATGGCCTTTTGATTCTAAATAAGATGTTGTTGTCTGTTGATTTAAGTAAGATTCAGTAGCTTCTGCAAATAGTTAAGACCACAAACCTGAGTTAAATTAAATGCTGCAAAATCAATTAACCTACTGCATGAAAACATAAAGGAAGGTGTATTGTTTAAAATAAAAACATGGTGACAGCAGTTACTTCTCCTTCTTATAAATGTTAACTTCAATTCATTGTTATTGTAAACAAAGCTGAAATGAAATTCTACATTTGATTTTTTTTTCAAGTTGTAGCATTTTTACTCATTTATTTTATTAAATAAAATCAATTCATTAAAAATTAATGAATTCATTTTATTATTACAGTGAATTAAATAAAATTATTCTAATGAATTAAGTAAAATTAACTCGTTATAAATAATAAAATTAATTCATTATAAATTATCTTCCTGGAATGAATTAATTTTATTTTATTTCATCCTATATTAGTGTTTTTTATCTAAATATGACACGCATAATGCACTGAAAGATAGGACTGAGTAATAATAGTAATAATAATAAAAGGAAATTTTAACATACTTAATAATTTATTTTACCTCAGTGTCATTCAAAATTAATAACAGTTGATATTATTTTTAAAATGTGTGCTGTGCTAAATATGCAAAGAAATTAAGTACAACATAAATTTTACAAGCTGTTGCATCAGTTAAAAAATATTCAGTCCGCTATCATGACAGATATTTTCAAAATAGATTCTTAGCATGCTTGGAATTATGTTACAGCGTACTGCCCTTTCAGACGTCGAAATTTCTTCGAAATATCATAGAATGGAGAAGGGTAGGGAAGTACAAATGCGAAAATATTACTGGTGATAAACATTAACACTTTTTTATTTCTTAACCTTTGGGTCATCCTTCTGATCTTCTCTCTCTTAGGTCTCTCTTATGTTTCCTTACATATTTTGCTGACCGGCATTCAGACAGAAACGTTTTGCAAAATAACCATTGTGCTTTTGGCAAGAACGTGATCGTGCAGAATCTTCTGCCATGCGGCTGTTCCCACGTTCTGTCGCAACTGTTTACTAGGTACTGACGCAAGTGTTAGATAAGATAACACTCGAAGTGCTGCATCACGAGCCCTGTCTCCGTCTTTTCCCTTCCACGCGACCATCGCCGATAGACGTTTAAATGGCCACTGTTGGAGCTTCTGACCAAACAGAAAACGAAATGGTTCGAAACGAGCAACATCGTGTTCACGACGGTTCCAGGGAGCAGCATGGTACAGGGGAGACCTTTCTTTTTACATCCGAGTCCGTAGGCGAGGGACATCCCGGTGAGTTGGCAAATTGTTACTAAAATTGCTTGTGTTGTCCATTTCTGTCTAATTAGCTCAGTGTCTACTGCTACAAAATGCACAATATGTACAGCTGTATGACTTCTAATGTAATTAATTAACATTTCGAATAGATATATTTTTCTTATTTTGAAAAATAATTCGTATTAAATTGAAAGAAAAGTACTGCAGTACTGCTTGTTTATACAGATCGGTATAAGATCTCATATTTTATTTCTTACTTTTAAGATTGCTACATACCACGATCATTTTAAAAACATCAGTTACATTTTCCATCAATTTGTAACTGTGAAATACTTGAGTTAACTTAGAAGCATCATTGTCAACGATAGGGTCAATAATATAAAATTTGAAAACAACACATTTCGATTACCCTTTACAAATGCTGGTAGATATGCAATGATTCTTTCATTCAGACTCTACGACCCAAAACGTTCTTCTAGAAAATCTGAAAAATATACCTTTTATGAATCGAAAATACCTGAGATTCAAACCACTGAGTAAAATTCACGTATATTGTTCGACAGTTTTGAAAAACTTCAAGTAAATGAAGTTTTTGAATAAATCCTGAATGAAGTCTGATTATTTTTTATTACAGTATGCAATTTAGGAGTAATCTGTGCTTTGTATTTCCTGGGATGTGGGCTTTCATTGCGAAGTTTGTACTTGAGACGTTCTCTAATTTACCTCGCATATTGAGAAAGCATCATGCAATGAATCTTGTTCAACCAGAAGAAAAAGCAGTGTTCAGTACCTTTATTTTTCGTTATTTATTACCACTCTAAAGAAAGAAAAGATTTTACGGCCGAGGGATTAGCAATGTCATAAAATTAAAAAAATGTGATCAGTTGAAAATAATTGAATACTGGAAAATTAATTGCGCTTAATCGGAAGACCAAACCATGCAAGATTTATGAATATTTTACTTTCTTTCATAAGTATCGTTTCTTTTCACATGAAATTTAAACACTCGTTTAATTAGATTGATACAATCCTTTCATTTTTCCACCAAGCAAAGACTTTTAAAATAATTTCCAGCTCTTAAAGAAGCCCAACTAAAATTTTTGTATTTAGAATTCGTAATATCTTAATGTGATTTTGAAACTGAAATCTTAACATAAACACTGCTGATCTAAGATTTTTGTTCCCAGCGTAGTTTTTTGTTGACCTGTTAAATTTTACAGCTTAAAATCCTGTATCCTCTTAAAATCATTAAAAATATATCTAACTGATAGAATTTTAAATAGATTATTTATCTAAAATATTAAAACTGATTTGATTTACAATATATCCCACTGATAAGTTTAAGAGCATTTGCTGCATTATTGTAACTGATAAAACTATTGCTGGCGCAATGTATTACGCTCATGGAACAAAATAATTTCCTTCTCTTTAATCATTTTATCTCTCACGAAATCACTGACATCTACAGGTTTCTTAGCGTTCCGTGAATCCGGATGAGAAAGTTCTGAACTGATAGGTGATAGGTGACGGGAAGAAGCGAGCACTGTCCCTTTACCATAATGGTGAATCAGTTCAGCACCGTGTTCTGAACTGATATGTGATTAGGTTTATGTTTTAATTCCTCACAAATTTCAGTTTAGAACTAAAATTTAAAAAATAAATAAATAACACTGAGAGTAGGCAAAAAATATTTAAAAGCAGTAGCATATCTTTAGAGTTTTCGGTAGAAACTATCGTGAGCTACAGATAAAAATATTTTATTCCCCTACAGTGTTGCCACTGCTCGCTTTGAAACTGTTAAATTTTGTAATCAAAAACTCTTTAAAGTTTTACAGAATATGAAATAGACAATAAAACAAATTCCAAATTTGGGCTTCCAGGTGGCCATGTTCGGGTGGCGGACTATGTTATTCAAAATTTGATGACTCTAGGCACCGTTGTTTTTTCACATTGCGAGAAACATACATACATACATGCAGATTCTTCATAATTTAGTTTCTTTAAATATAATACAAGGCGATGATATTTGCTGGCAACAATTTGAAAAGTGACATATCGCATTTAAGTGATTCAATGCGAAATGTCCTTTCGAGACTCATAGTCCTTCTAGGTTAGTGCCTCTTTGGACTAAAAAGAAATTAATGGAAAAAAAATACTATGGAAATTTCCATATTGTTAATGATAAATTAAGACAAATTTCATGGCAAACTTTTACTATTTAACTAAACTGATTTAATGAGCATTCATTAATTATTGTCAAATGCTTCACTTCAAAGACTTTATTCCTCCTTTATAAGAAAAAAAAATCTTTCTCATAGGTTAGAGATTGATGGCTTTACTACCTAAAACCGTCTGCCTTCGACTTGGCTAGAATTCTGTGAAGTATGTTCTTCCATTTTAATGCATTTTAGAGCATTCTATTGAAGGATGAAAACGCACATTTATTAGCACATCTTGCGAAGAATATTTTTAAAATAAATATGAAATTGACATTTTATGTTAAAGGAATCATAGATAAATGCCAATGCCAAAAAATTTAAAAGAGGCAAACAAAAGTTTGGCTTCTGTACATGATAAACAATATCAACATCCTTCTCTAAAGATTCCGATAAAAATAGATCCCAGTAATATATATAATGACGCATAAAAATTCGATCCTGGAAAAGTATTGGATTCTGTGTTCAAATACTTAGCAATAAATTGCTCATTTGAATTTACAGAAGCTAGAAAAAGGGCGTTTTATATTTTACAAATGTATTTATCTGTTTGTCAGTCATGTTTCTGTCATTCTTTTTCCCGTATTGGGCAATTTCACTTTGTTGAATAATACATTAACTTTGATGTGACATTAGCAACAAATATGGGTGTAATAGTGAGATAAGAGACTAGAGTTTCTTATCTCATTATTCCACAGACTCTTATCTCATTAGTTATGCTAATTTTACCTTAAGTTAGTCTTTTGAGGCAACTTTTCTTAAGAATAATAAAACAAATATTCATGCAGTAATAAATTTTCTGCATGAAATAACTGCTTTTTGCTATATAAACAGAAATACTTCAATCAATTCTTAAAACCTATTAACAGGAAATTATTTTTCATTAGGAACTAATTATTAGAATATTACTTAGGATATTCTTTTTTATTCATCACAGAGAAAGCCACTTTTTAAATTTCCACAGCGTCTTTCGTAGACATTTATCCAAATGTAAATAAAATAAAGCAATCGATTCATGCTTATTATTATTCTTTTTTCTATCTAGAAGACATTTAATTAAACGTAATTCAAGCAAATTTTAACTATTTTTTAAAACAGAAAATTTTATAATGTTACGGTTTTTTATAAGCTAGATTGCTGAATGTTTCTTAATTACATTTGACAATAATTAACATACTGGATGCCTGTAACATTTTTACAAAATGCGCATATTTGTTCTTTGTCTTTTTTTTAATAAAAATATTGGGCTGAAATCTGAATACTTAACTTAAAATTTTTGTGCTAGACCTTTCTTTGTTGCACCATTCACTTTATCATAATATTAAGAGGTCTTATCTTTATGTAATATTATAAAATATTTAATTAATCTTTCATACATACTTTGCTGACTCTCCCGAATTTGGTTGTTTTCTTTTACTTACATAAACACGTGAAATATAATTGATTTACGCGTTGAAAGGTATAATTTTCGGTTCTTTTATTTTTACTATAATTAAATTTCATATTGCATTTACACAGCGTACGTATAGCAATAAAACAAGAACGAAGAGTAAATTTAATTACTTTTAAAACAATACATAGTAACATTTCGGAAATAAACTAAAGTTTAAATGATCATTTTGCCATCTTATCTTTTGCTCTTACGCAAGTGATTTTTACTTCCTTGTACGAAATAAAGTACTGTAATCACAAAAACGTTTGTTATCAGATTTCAATGGAAATATCCATTTCAACAGTTTCCGAATCCATTTTAACTGTTCTTTTGCATGATATCTATACGTACGGATAGAATAAAGGAGTCTTTATTCCAAAATGGATTGTAAAATAAATTTTAAATGGATGTACCAACGTATGGCACCTCGCATAACTCAAAAACGATTAGTCGTAGAATATCGAAATTGTTTATATAGAACTGCTGTAATATCTAGATGTGCACATGCCCTTTTTATAGCAATCAGCAATATATATATATATATATTTATCCCGCTTAAAAGTCCTTATTCGGCCTTTATTTTCGCAATAGTTTGCGAAGATTAAGTGATTAATTAAGAATTGTAGTTCCCAAAATCAGTAGACAATCAAAGTTAGGTTCTTTCCAACACTAATCTCATTTACTTACAGAAGTGGAACACGCAAAGGGAATAGACTGAAAGTCAGTGACGTCATATAATAAGTAATCTTGGTAGTTTCTTCAAAGTTAGATATCTTTTCTCTCTAGAAATGGTTACCTATGGAATTTTATTCTTTCTCCACGTAATTTAAACAAAATCACGATAGCATTTGCTTCCAAAGCAAACAGGTCTTAAGCATTTTATAGAAATTATCTAAATGTTTAACAGTCGAGCTAAGCTAACGCCTTAGTCTTATTAGGTAATTCTCCACGATTTTAAAGTGCTTCCGCTCCACTCATCGTTTAATATACAGGGTATTTATAAAGTCCCGGACCCATTTTGATGTTTAATAACTCGTAAAATACTAAAGATAGATTAAAATTAATAAATGGTTAGATAGACTCAAAAAGTTTCATGACCCTTGTCAATGAACTTCCACGTGTGCCCCCTTCATCGCATGGAGAATATCAAGCCCATATTCAATTTCATGCCAGAAACCGGAAAGCATGTCGGCATCCACGGAGGCTATTGCGGTTGTATTCTGGCTTTTAGGTCCTCAATGTTCGACACTCTCCTCCTGTAAACGTTGTCCTTTACCAATCCCCAAAGGAAAAAGTCCAGCGGCGTTATATCAGGTGATCTGGGTGGCCAAGGAATTAGACTTCCTCGCCCAATCCATCTTCCTGTAAAATGGTCATTCAAAGAATTACGAACGATGGTACCCCAATGAGGTTGTGCACGATCTTGTTGCAAAGAGACATGTGGCTGAAGCTCTTCTAGTTGTGGAAATATGAAGTTTTCCGACATGTTTGAGTATACGACTGATGAGACCGTCTTTTCTGTAAAAAAGAAAGGCCCAATGACTCGGTCGTGCATTAGTCCACACCAAACATTAACCTTTGGGGAATCCCTTTGTGCCTGATGGTATTCATGGAGGTTTTCAGATCCCCATATGCGCACATTATAGCGATTAACAATTCCAGAAAGATGAAAGGATGCTTCGTCGGAGAACATTATGCGCTTCAGGAATTCAGCATCATCTTCTATCCTCCTTAGCATATCTGTTGCAAAGGTCATCCTCCTAGGCCTATAATAATAGGCAATAGTTGCCAAAAACAAAAGGGAGAACAATATAATTAATAAGCAGACGATATTTAGAAAAGTACAGCTATTTAGACTGGAAAATGAAATGATCTGAAATTAGCCACACGCGGAGACGATATTTACAAAAGTAAAGATATTCAAACCTGAAAAGGAAAATTTGTAAGTTATTCCATCAATAAATGCCATAAGTTTGTTTATATCTTCATTATTTTATGAGTTATTAAACATCAAAATTGCTCCGGGACTTTATAAAGACCCTGTACTTTTATAGAATTTTGTAAATATGCGGTCTTAATATTCAGTCAACGTTTTATCAACACAATGGACTATTATTTATTCATATAATTTTTATTTGCTTTAATCCGAATTGTATTTATAGATATATTTTAAAGTAGATTTTAACTTTCAATTTAGTTTAAGTTTTCCAAGAAGCGTTTTGATTATAAGCAAGGAATATAAATTACCTTCCAGTTCATTTAATTTTCTTCTAATTATTTCTAATGATATCAATTGAAAAATTTTCTTCTTTTTATATTGTGTTTCCAGGTAAAATTTACATATATTTAAAAACAGGGATCCAGTGCGGAACCAAAGATTCGCAAAAGACCTCAATAAACACAATAATTATCCAACTTCAGATAGTTTTTCTTTCTTGTTTTACCTCTTATGCTTCAATGCGGAAATTTGAATGTCACGCGAGAAGATAATTAAATCACGAACTTTCTAGGCATTTTTACGGTCTGCATCTTTGTGGACATGGGATTAGCAGTCTGCTGGAAGATTTCGTGAATAATATGAGGCATTTATGAGATTTAGGTTTGGAGGCCAGCTTTAAGTAAATGTGTTGTGTACAGTAATTTTAACTGAAATTAATTAGCCATCAAAGATATATATATGACTATGACCTATTTTATAATTAAAAATATAATTTAGTAATAGAAATGTAGGGCGCTATTTTAATATTAAAACTAATTGCAAAGTAAGATGACAGGAAAAGTTTTCTTTTTTCCGGGAGGGGGGAGGAGGTTCGCTGAGAGGGTTAAAAAAAAGAAAATAAAAGAATAAGAAAATAAAAATTATAGTCCTTCGACGAAGAGTTATCTGGTATCTTCCGAATATAAATTGGATTATTTAAACTGCTTCTTATATGAAAAGCTATTTTATCATTTACCTTTTTCAATTAAGCGAAGATATTTTGTAAACAGCTTCTATATCTCCCGTTCTACTGGACTGATTTACGAAATTCAACTTGCGTTTTTCCTGTCTCGAAAGCGTGATTTAGGATATCTATTAGATTTATATACAGCAGTGTCTTAATATAGGTATTTTAACACAAAATCAAAACTTTTTCTGAAATGACATGCCAATTTTTTTCCATATTTCCATTCTAAGATTGAAATAATGCCAAACTGTCAAGTTTTGAAAAAATCGAACGAGTAGTTCTTAAAAAATTAGCTCTGAAAATTTTAGCTCCTCGATGTTAATTGAATTGGATATATATTTATTAATATCTTTTTTTATTAAAATTATTTGTTTCTTCCTTTCACATTACGAAATTTAGGTTCATTCCAAATAAAATCTGCCCATTTTTTTTGTGATTCATTTTTTAAAATTGTATTTTAAAATAATTTTTATAAATTTTTCGAAAAAAAATTTTGATTATAACGTATAAAATTTTTAATATCATCTTAAAGTAGGTGTATTTCTACGCACACGTGTACAAAATTAGAGTTTTGTATTCAAACTTTTCTAAAATATACGTGGGTTTACATATCGGAGAGTTTTGAAATCTGGCATAGCTGTTATGAGCGGTAATAATGCCAAATATGGTTTACGGATTTTGTTAAAATTATTCGAAAGTATGAATGACGCCTTTTTTATCGCTCGTCTACAATGAAAAAAAATCTGATGTATATACCACATGACGTCCTTGTACGGAATATTAAATTATACGCAATTTTTCTGCATTTCATTTAAACATACTGAATTAACAGTTAACGAATTTTGAATTAAATCTACTTCGTCGATAGCGCATAAACCACAATAGATTAAATGCATTCTTTAACATTAACTAAAATTATTTACCATAGCCACACTTCGGCGCTAGTTTCACTTAACAGCGTTACATCTCATTCATTTTGTAACTCAGAGCGAGCAAAAATTATAGCATCTCAAGAATTACCGCAAGTTCTATTCAAATACTATAATAAATCTAAAACAATGTATAAAAGAATTTAAACAAATAAAAAAGAAACAGTTTTTTCACAGACGATTCAATGCCGCTTACCTAATGCGCATGCGCTGCTAATTAATTCAGTTCTCACTTCGCTATAACGCAAAAATACATAAAAATTCAAAATATTTTCATTAAAAATTGGAACAAGCATTATTTAATTCGCAATAATAAAAGAAGGTGTTACTTTGTTGTTGCGAAGCTTAGTTTTTCTAGACTGGCAACAAATTCACTATTATGCTAAGCTTCAGATGTAAACAAATATGGCCGCTATCGTAACCCAAAACCTTTTTTTTGGGGGGGGCGCAGTGTACATTAGTCAAAAGACGTTGATTTATAAGATAAATTTCATGTTTTGTTTTTTTGAATTTAATTCGTCAATTATTATTGTATAAATTTGAATTTAAATTTAAATATGTATTAGTTAGATCACGTATGTATTAGCTAGTTTACTAAATCCATTTAAATCTTTCCTGTTCAAAAGGCATGTTAATATGGAAGAAAATTCATCAATCCGGTGGAGAACTGCGAGATAATTTTTATAGGCATAAATAAATAAATACATTACATAAATTATACTTTCAAAACAAAATTTATTTCCTTATGTTGCTGGTGGTTAATCATTATATACGAGAAATGTTTCCAAAGTTCTAGGAATTTAGATTTAATTTTTTTATTTCCTCAATTTTTATCAATATTACAATGCAGGTTTTCAGTATAACCACCATTTAATTGAACATACTTATCCCAACCGAAAAACTAATTTTTGAAATCATTCTCAAAGAACATTTTCGGTGTCTTCTCAATCTCTCTGACTATGCCATGATTAAACTCACAAATCGAACACCCCATATTTTTTTTTCAAACGTGAGAATAAAATACTCTTAAAGGACATTGATAAATTTCTGAAGTTTTCGTACCCTCCTTCGGCAAAAGAAAATGATAGCTCTTCCAAATGATTGCAAAAGCAGTACTATAAAAATGCGCCTCTTTCACACAAACAACTGAATCAGACTAAACAAAAGTGCACAACGTCATATTCATAATAACACTTGCCTCTGACCGATAGCTTTGCCTCTAAATTTTAGGAATTGAGCTAGAGCTCGGTTCCTAGATCTTTGGAATTATCTTATATGTTTTATTTCACTATGTATGTACGTAAAAAATAATTCAAAAATTCGTCTTTTTTCCACCCACAAAATTTATAGTGCTGTCCTTGCCTTTCAGATAAGCTATGCGACCAGATAAGTGATGCTATCCTAGACGCTCATTTGAAAGAGGATCCTTATTCTAAAGTCGCCTGTGGTAAATAACTTCTAGATTCAATCCAATATTTTTCATATTTTATGGTCCCCAACATGATTTATGTTTACTGCTATGAAGAGTGAATTAAGTGAGATTTGTTTATTATGCGACAATCAAGAAAATATTTGATTACCTGTGTGTTGTTATTTATTTGTGTTATTTGCGTGTTGTAGAAACCGTGAGCAAGAGTGGGAAGGTTCTAGTCTGTGGTGAAATAACATCTACTGCCAAAGTAGACTATGAAGATGTTGTAAGGAGAGTAATACAGCACATCGGATACGACGATGTGGAGAAAGGTAGGTTTATATTTCAGCACTTTTTTATGATAACGGTCAAAATTACTGTTCTAGAAACAAGATAGAACATGAATTTATTATTAGACACAGGTTCTAAGCTGTGACGTTTATTCTAAGCTGTCGTTAGACACAGCGTAGAGCAAAAACATTTTGATCACATCATCGGTATGAATACAAAACATGGCAGAAAAGAAAAATACTAAAAGTCATGAAGCAGTATAAATAAAACTCCGTAATAAATATTCTTTTTGTTTCTCAGAAAATGGGAGCAAGCTTCATCAAGTTTGAAAAACTTTATTTCATAAAGTTGAAATACCTGCGTCATAGTACATATTTCAAAGACAGCAGTGCTTCAAAGACTTATAATTTGCACATGCTGTTCTTTTTAGAAGAAAATAACTTCGTGCAAGTAGTCTATTACGTTATATGTACGGTAATCGAAATCAGAGCGCATGCGTGAGAAAGGGCACATAACCTAAAAGGCTAAAGCCAGTTTTGGCTGAAAAACCAACTGACTTTTCAAAATTTATAAAATTATACGGAACTTTCCTAACTTAAAATACATTAATGTATCATTTAAATAATTTTAACTTAAAGTTTGAGTAAATACAAAGAGTACGAAATTTTACTTTTTAGTCCAAAGGGGTAATTTGCCCAGAAGGACTATTAATTTCGTTTTGCCATTTTGTGTTGGTTCACTATAAATGTCATTTGACTTTTCAGATTGTTGCCACGAAATATTAGAGCCCTGCATTATATTTAAAGAAATTAAATAATGAAGAATCTACATAAATGTACATAAGTTTCTCTCATTGTGATAAAAAAGATACCTAGAGGCATCCAATTTTAAATAACGTACATTTCCACCCGAATAGGGGCATCTGGAAGCCCTCATTTGGAATTTGTTGTATTATCTATTTCATGTTTTGTAAAACTTTAACGAATTTTTGATTAAGAAACTCAACGATTTCAAAGCGAGCAATGGCAACACTTTAAGGGAAGGGGGAAAAAATCTTATTTTCAGCGCGCGAGGCTGTGTGCGAAGAACATGATATTTAATAAATAAAGGCAACACAACATTAATAAAACGCTCCTTCGGGCGTAATGTGAAATCTGAAAGCTTTCAGATTTTTTTTAATTACTATATACGTGGATTAGTTAGGGAAAAGAGAATCAATAATACCATCGAAATTAGAAACATTTTTTTCTGTCAATTATGTGATTTCATAGACATAAGTTTTTTCCCATACATACTACTTGCTTTTTGTGATAGAAGATAATAAATACAATAAGAAAATCATAGTATTTTGATTATTTTGAATATATTAAGAATCATGAATTTGAATTTCCTCTGTAAGTATTTTTATTGTTTAATGTTTATTTTTTTTTCTAAAACACAGAAACTAATATACCTCATATTTTTTTCTGCTATGATCAGTATTTTAGACAAGCAATTCTGAACGCCGAAATGAGAAATATTGAAGTGTGCGTTACACTACTTAAATTGTGATAAGTCTTGAACGTCTCGACAATTCTCGTTTTCTTTTGAGTACAGAATACGATCCTTTCACCATTCTCTTGATAAAATATCGCTTGATTCATCTATAAACTGGAGGCCTCTCATGCAAAATATATTTTTATAGTAGTAGATCATTAATTTGACTTAGAGGCACATTAAACTCTATTGCATTATTTTATAGTTCAATATTTGCATTAAGCAGATGTGTTTAATGCCTTATCAATTTTCTTTTATCAGGTATCGATTACAAAACGTGTGAAATCGAAGTGGCCATTGACAAACAGAACGATGAGATCGCAAATGGAGTGCATATAGACAAACACGAAGAAGAGATAGGAGCTGGAGATCAGGTGAGTAAATCTAATGTAACCCAAATACTGAGCTTGTACGAAAGTAAAAGGGTGATAAATAAACTGCCATAAAAAAGTAATCTACTTTCTGGAGATTCTCTTTAACATGCTGCTCAGATTGCTTATTTTTACTAAAAATAGTTGCCTTAGCATTGCGTTAAACAGTGTCTCATACTAGACAGATTTAATAAAATAATAACTTTCCGTTGAAACATTCCTGCCTATAATTCTGCTCGAACTTCAATTGAATAAGGACTAATCTTCTCGGATCTATTATCATTCTCTCACAGGGTCTGATGTTTGGTTACGCCAGTGATGAAACAGAGGAATGCATGCCGCTGACCGTCATGCTTGCCCACAAACTCAATGCTAAACTCGCCGAGCTGAGAAGGAACGGAATATTCTGGTGGGCAGGACCCGATTCTAAAACTCAGGTAATATTTTTCATTCCATTCTCCAGTGCACACTGAAAATAGCATTTACGAATTTCCCAGCTTGGGATTCTAACACAAAGCCAAGCCATAAATTGAAAACGTGGTATTTGTAGTTCAAAATGTGTTTTATTTTTGAAGTAATCTTAATTTCTCTTGGTATAGTACACAAATATGTTGATGATGGACATAAAATTCGAGGCTAGGTTGTAGCGATATATGCCGTTTCGCTTTTGCCCAACAAGCTGGTTGTATATTAATATCTGTTTTTACTAAAGGAGGGAAATCGGACGATGATGTTCGATTTTACGAAGAAAGGTAAGAAGCGAATTTAGCACTCATGCCTTCATTCTGTAAAACATATAGATACCTCACCCTTGACGAAAGCTCCAATAGTCCACAAAGAACAGTTTTATAAAAAAAATGTACATGAAGTTATGCAGTGATGAACATGGACTTTTGATTCGAAATAAAAAGGAGTATGTCACAAAATGCAGACACGACCTGCCTTCTTGATGGATTCAGACGACGACAGAATGTTACTAGACCTATCTCTCTTTCCTGCAACTCAGTTTCCTGTGCTTTGCAATACATACTCCGATGACTCAGCCATCATCACAACTGTAGCTTTCAACTTTTCCAAGCTTTTAGATTCTATTAAATGAGACTCCATTTTGCCTGCTTCATATTTTAGAAGCTATGTATTTATTATACTATCCTTGGTTTTAATCTATGTAATTTTATAACTTTAGACTGAGTGCCGTAAAGCTAAGAATTTTTCGCTTGCACACGTTTTCATCTTCATTTCGGCTTACGAAAACTGTCATAAGAACGCTCATCTGCTTTTAGAAAAAGGGGAAAATCTAAGTTTGATATCCATTAATACTATTGCTGAATTTGAAATTTAGCTAAGTTGTTTCAACGAACTCATGTTCTGACAAGAACGTCAAATGGTGGCTTCATCCTGAAATATTCCAGCAGAAGAACATGCCTAGCACCTATGCATAGGAAGAAATTTAAGCTCGTCAATCGCATTATGAAATGCGTCAGGTATTCTTCAGCTGGAATTACGTTTCTTATACTTCATTACAAAATCCATACCAAAGGAAAGTGTTCTTTAATAGTACGCCGATTCTCAGAGCTAAAATATATGTTGCGACAAAAATAGGAAATTATTCAAAAATAAATAACTAGGCTCTTCCCTTTTTTAAAATAAATTAACAGAAATCAATAACAATAAATTAAGGAAAGCAATTACAGATGGTTTCATCTGATGAGACAATCATTAATGGAGGTTCTGGAGCATTTTTGACAATCCCAGGCAATACTTGTTAGCAACACAAAATTGGCGCTGGAACCAATGACAATGAAGCAATGTTTCAGTAAAACTATAAGGTATTTTTCCCGCCTTCTCATGCCTTCGTTTGGCATGCCTTCGTCGTGTAGTGGTCAGCCCACTCGGTGCGTATTCGCGAGGTCCATGGTTCGAGTCCTGGCGAGGGCATTGCTCATTTTTCATCCCTCCTGCTTTCCAAAAATACCTAATGTCGCTACAAGTGGCGCCCCAACTAAAAAAGGTGGTGGATGATAATTCTCCACCACCAGGATTTGGCGATTGGGTGTCCACTAATCCCCAGTCGCCCATTAAAAAGGGTAAGTATATAAGGTATTTTTCTCGCCTTCTTAGTATGCCTTCGTGGTGTAATGGTCAGCACACTCGACGCGTATCGAGAGGTCCGAGGTTCAAGTCCCGGCGAGGTCATTGATCATTTTTCCTCTCTCCTGCTTTCAAAAATCCTAATGTCTCTACAAAACTACATACAAATAATAATTAATTAAAAAATGCCATATTATTTTTAAATACACGATAAACAAGTTAATTAATTAATATGATTATCCTTTCGAAATTAAACTGGCATGAGTGTGAAATGAAAATGACTAAATTGACTTTCGTTTGACTAAGATTAGTTCCTTCACACATCAAAGTGAATTTGATATATATATATACAAAACAAGTTAAAAAAAATATAAACATTCCTAGTATTTTCGCGCATTAAGTTGCTGAAAAATTATCAGTAAAGACATAAGAAATTTAGAACTAATTTTTCACAAAGATAAAAAATTTGAAATTCATAATTAATAAATTTCAAATAATTAATTAAATGTTAGTAAAAATTTAAAAAATGTTAAAATAAAACGTTTCAAACAAGCAATACTGAAATTCAAAAAATTAATGAAATTTAAAGAAAAACAAACATAACAGAAGAGCAATTCAATCGACTTCAGTGTCACTTCGTCAGAGGGAAGGAACATTGAAATCAACTGAAATCTCTCTTCCATGTATATAGTGTGTGTAAGATAAAATTTCAACTTTAATTTATAATAGCGTTTTAAAGCTCCTTTTTAATTTGTTTATTTCCTCTTTGTATCCTAAAAATAGCAAGGTGCTTGTTATACTTCTTCCTGAAGTGAGATATTTCAGATTTAATCCCTGCCACATGAATTTTATATAACGCCATTGACGCATGTTACTACTTACATAACGGTAAAATCGAAATTGATCTTTCACCTAATAGTGATGAAAAGTATTCAAACCAACATTTTTTTAAAAACCAATAAGAAATAAAGCGATTTTGTAACTTCAACTATTTTTTAATCTAATATCAATAGCGTTATCTTCTCTCTTCGGATGCTTACTGCTGTCCTGCACTAGCGACATGCTGTTATACTACGAGTATGCAAAATTACGCTTGTAATTACGGAATATAAGGCCCTCATATTACGCCAGTTCAGTTATTTATGTTCAAGGATGTTTTGCTAAGAATAAAAAAGCGAGTCAACCCGCTATGACTTCATTGTAACCATCCAACTATCATCGTGATCTATGGAAGATTCAGAATTTCATCAATCTCTCTCTCTTACACACATACACACACACACACATATTGGCTTCGAAAATATAAGCATGCGAAAAAAAACCAACAAAAATGGAAAAGTAAATTTTTAAATGAGCCTTATGATAGCATCTTCAACGACTGCCTAATTCAGAACTTAAATTGCTCTGGAGCCGGTAGGTACTTCTGAGTTTCTGAAGTTGTAGAGATATTAGGCCATTTAGAAGCAGAAGAGATGTAAAATGATCAATGCCCTTGCCGGGACCTGAACTACGGACCTGTTGAATACGTGCCGAGCGTGCTGACCACTACACCGCGAAGACATGCTAGGAAGGCGGGCGAAATACCTTATAAAGTAAACTGCAATTCTAGCCGGAGCACACCGGAATCCTACATAAAAGAGCTCCTGCACTTCATTTATGTAAATGAAACACAGTTTCGGCAGACAAATTTGTTTAAAAAATAAATATGAGTTGAATATCGATTATAACTTCCAAATGCATACCTATCTTTCTCTGGGAAAAAACGGAGGAAAATGTTAAGACTTTTAAGGAAAGAAAACCCCCTTCCACATGTTAAAGGCTTATTCTCCAAGCAGTGCAATGCATTTATGACAGCGTGTAAAATGTTTTGTTCCCGAAAGCACTAAAAGTGATACCCTTGGTCGTACTATCGACCTCTCACGGCAGAGTTCCTGTAGACTCGAACTATGTAAACAAATATGGAAGCATAAAAATTGTCACTTGTGCAAACCTTACGTTTGTTCTCATGATCTTACTGGATCGGATTCGGGGGGGGGGGAGTTTTTCACCTAGGCGCACTCTGCTTGACAGCTAGAATTACATGAGCAGGATATCGCGGTCAGAAAGTTTAGGACTCTTCTTTGTTTTCGAAGCTACACTTCTCCATTAAAACTTCTTTTCATACTCTCGTATTATTTCTAGCAATCTCTCTATTCTCATTATTGACGCTTTAATCATTTTACTGCTTTCCACTGGTGTTCTAGAAAAGGAATGTATTTTATTTTTCTTATGCCTTGAAATAGTACGTTATACTTTATATTCAGGGTTTGAATTTAGTCGGAGACCGGCTAAGCTATTGCTTAGTTTTATGAATGAAAATTTAAGTCCAAGCTTAGCTCCAAATTAGGTGAGGCCCGATATTTTATGTATTTAAATATGTATTTGTGATGAATTTAATAGTTCATAAAATTTGTATTTATATCTTTATGTTTAATTTTTTAATTAATTATCATTTTATTTTTTATTAGTTATTTTATTTATTAATTTTCTCCTTCTTCCTGACTGCCTTCCATAGAGCTCCGGCATTTTAGAAATTAAACCCTGCCCTAATTAGCATATGTTCGGAGAGACAGTCGCGATTGGCTGTAACACACAGTATTCACATATTGCCATCTGCATTCGCAGCGACTTTTAGCCACTCAAAGCAGGGACGTTCGTAAGCCATTGGCTGCCCGCGTACTTTCCTAAAATGGCCACTCAAAAAAAAAAAAAAAAAAAAAAAAAAAA
>KK114206.1:430070-480844 GCA_000611955.2 Stegodyphus mimosarum | reverse complement strand
TTTTCTGTACAACGTTGGTATTGCTGGCTTTGAAATCTTTGAGTTTGTTAATGAAAAATTCGTTAAAGTTTTAGAGAATATTGTTACGAATTTCACATTTATTTGGCTATTTATTTAGAACTGTAATTAAAATTCCTTTTTATTTTCCCGTGCAACGCACGCAGACGATTTTTGAAGAGAAAGCTACGTCAAAAAAAAAATAAATAATAATAATAACATGCATACATTTATGCAGATTTTTCATTTTTTAAACTTTAATGCAGAGCGATAACATTTACTGGCAACAATTTGAAAAGTGAATCGGGCATTCAGAGTGAATCGGGCATTCAGAGTGAATCAACGCAAAATCGCAAAACGAAAGTAATAGTCCTTCGGGACTAAATCCCTTTGGACTAAAAAAAAAAAACCTCAATGATTAATGTATATATATATATTTTTTTATTTCACACTCGCTAAGTACTTACATATGACAAATTGCATAAAAAGTACTTACAGTGAATTTAAAATATTTAGGCGTTGTATGGTGAGAATCTGACTGCCTCTGATTGCGGCCGCCTGCGTACTTTTACGCTCTACATTCCCGCTAGGAACCACCCTGACTCAAAGCCAACTTCGCAAACTGCTTAAATTTCAATGCGTTTTTAGAAAACATAATGCACATACACACATACTTTATGAAAACTCAATCCATCACTTGGATGACAATAGGACCATTAGACAATAGGACGGCAGTATTTCGTCCCACTTGCAATATCCCTCTCGATTTTCTCAATGCATTATATAACGTCAACATGGCATACTTTTCGCACATAATTTCGTACGAGGGCTTTCGATGAGCGCAACAATACGATAAGTTACCAGCCATAAGTTCTTTTCTTGTAATTAAAATTAGAATTATTTACGCAACACAATATAACCGCGATTATCTCTCTTGTAGCATTAGCTGGGAATAATTAAGCGAAATTAAGAATTTAAAGTTAATCAGAAACTTAAGAATGAAACCAAGAATCTCTATATTTATTCTGGTATCAAAGAAAACAATTTATTAGAAGAAAAATTGACAGTTGCAAGTTATTCTCTCCAACATACGATTAATCCTTATTTATATCGCAGAAAATGTTTTAAGAGCAACAGCTGTATGACCTTGAGTCAGCGATTCTCAACCGGTGGTATGCAAGACAAAAATTAGCGGTACTCAAAGAAACAAAGTATTTTTAACTATTAAATTCAAAAATCTCGTGAAGGAAAAGAACTATTGATAGAAATTTTCTGTGATTGAACTATAACTGAAGATTTCAAAAATAACAGTTAACTTGTTAACTTTAAGCTGAACTGAAAAAAAAAAAAAAAAGAATTTAAAGGCATTTAAAATAAAGCTACGAAATTTTTATTGCCTTTTTGCACAACCTGTTTGTGTGAACAAGGATGTTCTTCCATGTTAAATTTGAAAAAAAAAAAAAAAAAAAAAAAAAAATAAAAAAAAAAAAAAAAAAAAAAAAAAAAAAAAAATACAGAACAAAATTAAAAGTGGACCTTAATTTACGGTTAAAGTTAAGTGAAATACCAGATCTTACGAAATTGATCTCTCTTAAACAGACCCAAATTTCGCCCTTACTTTTAGAATTTAAGTATTATCACTTAAATTTTGATAATTAAAATGATAACTAATTTTTAATCTAATAATTTTTCTATGTGCACAAATAGCCAACAAGTTGTGCGAATGGCAAAATATATTTTTTTTTAAATATTTCTATTGAGAAATTAAAAAATAATCATGTTAAAATGTAGTGGTGGTATAAAGTTTTTCAATTTTTATTTAGATGGTTTCCGTTAGTCAAAAGGTTGAAAACCGTTGATCTAAGTGATCCAGAAAATTCTCATCAGAATGATTATTTTAGAGTCTAATGAATTTCGAATATAAGTTCTGAACCAGAATTTTTGAAACATGTAATTCCGCATTTTTTGATGGGGCGGGGAGGGGGGATAAATAAACAAACACGCAGGCAATTCAGATTACTGTTACTCATTCCAAAATTACGAATTTTTACTTACGAGTCTCTACACGCAATTTTTTTTAAACTACATTAATTTCATCCAGGTCTGATTTTTGACCTAATGGCCTACCAATACAGGAATTTTCCTGAAAATATTGTATAGCGTTAACACAATAAGTTCATAGTGTAGGCAGATAAATTCAAATAAATAATACTTCCATATAAGCTGTTGTATTAAGTGCATATTTATGTTTCATTAAATGTTTTCTAATTTGAATTTTACCGAGATTTACAAACTTATCAGTGGCCGCGGGATTAAATCTACGTGGTCAAACAATTTCATCAAGAATGGAACGACCGTTTAAATACTTTTATAGTTTGCTCGTGCATGAAAATAGGAGCCCGTTTCTCACAAAACGCGTTCATGATGTAAACTCATGCTATTCCTCTCTAAACCTAAGCACTGATATCTTGTTAAATTATGGATATTTATAAAAATTCTACAAATATTTATGAAATGAAACTATAACAGCTACACCACACATACCTTTTAAGGAGAAAGGAGTTTGTTGTAGAGACATTAAGTATTTTTTTAAAGCAGAGAGATGAAAAACGAGCAATGCCCTCGCCGGGACTCGAACCACGGACCTCTCGAATACGTGTAGAGCGTACTGACCACTACACCACGAAGGTATACGAAGAAGGTGGGAGAAATACCTTACATACTCCCCTTTTAAAGGGCGACTGGGGATTAGTGGACCCAGTCGCCACATCCTGGTGGTGGAGAATCATCACCCACCACATTTTTAGTTCGTGCGCCACTGTAGACACATTACGTATTTTTTTAAAGCAAGAGAAGTGAAAAATGAGCAATACCCTCGCCGGGATTCGAACGAGGGATCTCTCGAATACGCGTCGAGCGTGCTGACCACTATACCACGAAGGCATGCGAGAAATACCTTATAATATGATTACGGCAGCACATATATTATGGCTATCTGCTTGGGGTAAGGATGCCTTCATGAAGGACTTTATAAGCTAAACTGGATCGTAAAATGAAGAAAACGCCCGTGGAACTATCCCATTCGTCGAAATTCGATCCCAGATCGAAGCGGAAATGTTCAACAATTTTATCCAACGGGCCAAGGATTGGCTCTGAAAAGGGTTTGGTTTGGTATTATGAGATTACAGCAAAGCCTCGAGAGCTATCTGCCTAAGGGGAGGAATGGCTTCGTGGATAACTTTCTAAGGGAAACGGGTTCGTATACACGTTACACATGGCGAAAATGACAAAAAAGCCCATACAGTCAGCCTGCTCGCGGGATTCGAACCTCGGACCGAACAGTCCTCAGCGACTTTTACCGCTCGGCCGCTGGTGGGCCACTGATCTGAAAAAAAGATTTGTAGTTACGGCTAGCTTCGTGCATCATATTAAAAATGCCTTCCGATGTAAGTCATGTATTTTGTATGCAGCTGTTGGATATAGATGAAATAATTATCCATTTGTTTTTAGGTAACATGCGAGTACATTTTCGATCATGGCGCTGCCGTTCCTCAACGAGTCCATACAGTCGTCGTATCAACCCAGCACACAGATGACATCACATTAGACAAGTTACGCCAAGAAATTATGGACAAAGTCATCTTCCAGGTCATTCCCAAGCGTTACATTGATGACCAGACTATTTATTATATCAATCCGTGCGGCAGGTTCGTCACGGGTGGACCAAAAGTGAGTCACATTTGAAACAGTCTAATACACCAAATTTTGAGATCTAAAATTAATTCAGTACAAATATATGTTGAAGAATTAGTCCTAAGCAGATAGCAGTATTTAAGGCATATTTTTTAAGAATTTAAGAAAAAATATTGCTTACTTTTGTTTAAAAAAATCTGAAAGCTCTCAGATTTCATATTACGCCCAAAAGGGCGTTTTTTTAACGTCCCGTGTGTTACCTTTATTTATTACATATCACGTTCTTTGCACTTAAACCGTAAAATTAAATTCAACAGCAAGATCACAAAATATTTAACAAGGACATACCTTTAGAATTTCTGATACACAAACTCGCGAGCTGGAGATAAAAATGCTTTTCTTTTTTTCGTACATTGTTGCCATTGCTCGCTTTCAGATCGTTGAGTTTGTTAATCAAAAATTCGTTAGTTAAAGTTTTACAAAATATAAAACATATAATACAACAAATTCCAAATTTGGACTTTCAGATGCCCATATTCGAGTGGAGGACTACGTTATTCAAAATTCGTTTTTCACAGTGCGAGAAATATGCATACATTCATGCATATTCTTCATAATTTAATTTCTTTAAATATAATGCAAGACTCTAATTTTTGGTGGCAACAATTTAAAAAAAGAAAGCCCGTTCTATAGTGAACCAACGCAAAATGCCAAAACGAAATTATGGCCCTTCTGAGCTAACGCTCCTTAGGGGCTCCATATTCCTCCTAATAGTAAAATATGAAACTGAAAAAAAAAATTCGATCAATATTTTATTACAAGTTAGATGTCTCATTTATATTTTGTAACGTTTTTGTGTAAAAATCTTTAAGCAGAACCGGAAAAAGGTTAAATTATTCGAATGCTTAGATTGTCAGCTCCGTTATAAAAAAAAGGAAAATCTCAATACTGGAAAGGAGGTACACAACTAGATGTTACAGCAGTCCCATATACAAAATACGGCTAATTGTTTTAAAGTTATGCGAGATACATACATATGTGCATGCATCAGATATCAGTAAAAAATCCTTTCTGAATTTTACAATCCGTTTCGGAAAAGAGTGGAGCTTTATTCTGTCTGTACATACAGATGTCATAAAAAATCGCTTAAATGCATTCGAAAGCTGTCAAAATGGATATTTTCGTTGAAATACGATACACAAAATTTTTTTGAGATTATAGTATTTGCTTGCCGTATCATTGTCATGAAATGGGTAAACAAGTGTATTGCGTGCAGTCGTGACTGATCGAACTTGAGTCGTATTCCAAACAATTAACGTATAAAAAAATTGTGTTCAAACAGGATTTATACTAAGTTAGATGTATACCAAGATACCGCTGTATATTAAAAAAATTCTGGAGAACAACAAGACATGCTAGATGTATTGTTTCTGCTGAGATACAGATGTTACTTAGATTTAAAAACTTCACAATTAAGGAAGGGGCTAGTTTATATTTTATAGAAGGCTTTATTCATATTTTTAAATATAAATAAGTTAATAACATATTATTAAATTTTAATACTATATTTTTAAATATAAATAAAGCATACAGATAGATTATTCTTCGCCTAACTCTTCACTTTTATTTCATTCCCGAAAATACAGTTTTATTTTATGATTTACTATGCATATTCTAAATTTGATATACTATTCAGTAGCACTAAAATTTGAAATGGGTAGAACTTCTAATAGTCTTTAAAAAGGCCTTGTACCAATTCAATTTTTATATTTAAACCAATATGAAAGTTGCCTTCTCAGTTTTCTTCCTTCTCTCCATGTGACAGATTTAGCAAAACTGAGAATTAGTAAAACTGATATTCTTTACAGCTTTGCCAATGACTTTACAACTCTGGCAATGTCGTTTCTCAAAAAGTAGAATGTAAAAATACATTTTATTTGTTCCCGAATTAGACATAGTAAAGAGAGAAAGTGCTGACTTTTCTCCCCTTTTCTTGACAATATTGTCTAAAGATTAACTTCTGCTGCTTTAAATATAATTCGCTATTTTCAATTGCAGTTTATAAGTTATTTTTATTAGGTTATAATGGTTAGATTTTTACAGGGAGATGCTGGACTGACAGGTCGTAAAATTATCGTTGATACATACGGTGGATGGGGTGCACATGGAGGAGGTGCCTTTTCTGGAAAAGATCCCACCAAAGTGGACAGGTCTGCAGCATATGCAGCGAGGTGGGTGGCCAAATCTCTGGTTGCTGCAGGTCTCTGTAGGCGGTGCCTAGTCCAAGTAAGTACTTTTAGAAATAAAGAATTGTCTAATAAAGGATGACAGAAGCATTATATAACTTTGCTTACTTTATTAACCAGAAATTATATTAATTACCTGTATTAGTATAAAATATTTTTAGGTAGTTATTCCTAATACAATCATAGGGAAATAGTATGGAATAGATTTAAAAATATTTTACAAGTTAAATGATTTAATTCAAGCCTATCATGCAACATAGATTTAACATTCAAATTTTAACAATTCAATGCTTAAGTGTTTATCCAATGACTCTGAAATGTGGCTACTAAAACATACGTAAACATCCACTACTTAAGCACTTGCTAAACATTTCTATAAACTTGTTAAGACTCTCAAAGCAAGAAGTATTCAAATATATAGCTTGAAAAGGGAAAATCTTCAAATTTTAATTATCTTCAATTAATATAAAATGATCACTTTAGACTTTTTAAAAAAACAAGCATCATTTATGTCAGCTCTAATATACATTTTATCCAGATATTTATTTCACATAATAATTATCATGATAGTAAGTTAACTTATTTAAAGTTCATATTACCTATATCTAGGCTTACCAGATGTCCTGCTTTGACTGGGACTGGCCTGGTTTGACAAGGGGGTCCCTGCATCCCAGCCAGTTTGTTTTTTTTTGTTCAGGATATTTGTTAAACTTTTAAAAGAACATAATATACAAGAAGTAAAAACAGTGCAGGCTCCAGTAAAACGGTAATTAAAATTTCCCTTCTGTTACATCCACTGTTGCCAAGCTAAAGATTTTTTTTTTATTTATCTAAATGAGTTCTTTTGATGTTCAAGACGTAAAAGAAATGAAAAGAGCATTAAAGTTTCACATAAAAGAACATGAATCTTAGATCTGAAAAGGCAAAATTAACAAATCTTCAATAGCTAATCATAGTTGGAAATTCAATCACAATTTTGATTTGGGTTCTGCTAAAATTATCCAGAAAGCTGGTTCTATTAGGGAATTGGATTTTCTTGAAGCTTTTCACATTCACAAAAATTTATTCCATTTAGTCAATGACATCAGTTCCAATCCAGTCTTGCCTAATGCCTTCAAAATTCTACTAATTTAACCCTTCATTTTTCCTTACTATCTCTGCTGACAGATGGCGCTTTCAGTTTTTCTACTGGTCGCCTGTAGGGTATAAATATGATTGACATTCGCTTTTGCAGAATTTTTTGCTCCTGATGAAGGGGGACCCCGTTTTGTCCTTGAAATCGATTGGGATTTTACGAAATCTACGCCAAATACAAGGTAGTCAATTTGCCAGTTTTTATTTTCAATGTTGTCTAGATCTCCCCCCCCAAAAAAAAATTATAACATGTGGTATAATGAATCTAGATATTATATTTTTTCACAGAACTTAAAATAGCATGTGGTCTGTGATATAATTTACACTAACCACATCATTGCTCTATATGTCTTATCATAGTTGGGGTAAAATGTGAGTTGACATTTCTGATTATTTTGTACTGCAACATTAAATCAATTTAATCTCCAAAATGTCAAAAAAAAAAAAACTATGTGTTTAATGATGAATAAAGAAAGGATTATCTGCTTCCAAGAAAATTTTGTGATCGTTCTGAAAAAGTAAAATGTGAACTCTGCTTTTCAGATCTTTCAATAGCTCATGGTGGCCATTCAGATATGTGAATCATTTGAAATGTGTGAAATATATGGCAAGCCTAGCAGCAGCTGCAAGAATGTCCTCAAATATATTATATTTTAAAAGTACTGATTTAAGCGACAAAGAATTCTTAATAGGAACTAAAGAAGCTACTCCTACATTTCATATTGTTGTTCACAAGCTAAAGTCAGCTGATCCTTCATTTGAACTGGTTTTAAAGCTGTTTGAAACAAAAGTTGTAAATAAAAATGACTTGTTAATAATAAAGAATGTTTAGTTGAGGTATTAAAAATTCTTTTTAAACTCATTGTTGTATTTTGTTTACAAAATTTTTATTCAGCATTTAAAATCATAGGTTACTTATCCTAGCCAGTTTTATTTTCCGCTGTATTTTCTCAAAATTGTCCCAGTTTTGGAAAAAATATTATGGTAAGCCTAGCTATATTTTTATTATTATTATTTTTTTTACAGCTATCATATGCTATAGGAATTCCAGAGCCTTTATCAATTGCCATATTTTCATATGGAACTTCAGAAAAAAGTAGCCAAGAATTACTACAAATTGTAAAGGACAATTTTGATCTCAGGCCTGGTAAAATCATTAGGTGAGTGATGATTTGTTATTTTACAAGTTTGATAAAGCAGCATATGGTTCAGCCATTTTCATACAGGTTTATTAATCTATTATAAAATTATTATTTATCACCACAAATACAACTTTATGGATTTTCAGTTTTCTTCTGCGTTAATCATCATGAAATATATGATGATGCTTCAAAAATACAAAGTTAGATCTAAATAATAGTGAAGCTTATCATTAAATTAACTTTCAAAATTAAGTTAATGGTACCCTCTACATTAAATTATTTTTCTTATTATTCATCTATGGATATTATAAAGCATTTCTAAAATAAAAATATTCTTTTTAACTTTTTATAACAAATTACTTACTGTTTCACACGAGTGTATTATATTGCGAGTCTAACAGCTCATTGTTAATGCTTTGGTTTGAAGCATAGATTTGTTCTCACTTCCATGACACATTTTACAAGCACACTTTTGGTAACTTAGCTCAAATTACGATTCACAGAAATGAAAAAGCATTTCAAACTACAAAAAATAAATTATTTCAAGTCACATAAATAAAAGTATAATCTTTCTAATTTTTATGCAATAACATTTTAAAATCGTTTTCTGATTTTCTATCTACCACACTTACATTGTTAACATTAATTGAACAAAATCTTACTACTATTGATGATTTGGTTATATTTTTATTTTTGTCTTAACTGGTTTACAAAAGATACATTAATGTAAGAATTATTTAAAGTTCATCTTTTTTTTTTTTTTTTTTTTTTACTCTTGACTTCAGCTGATGTTATCCAATACAATTATATGTATTTAGAATTTATTAAAATATTGATATCTTTATTTTTATGTAATTGTAATAATTTGACTTTACAAAACTTATCATTATTATTTCTAATACAGAGACCTGAAACTGAAAACACCATTTTACCAGAAGACTTGTGTCTATGGGCATTTTGGAAGAGCTGAATTTCCATGGGAAACTCCGAAGACTCTGAACTACTGATCCTAGTCAAAATAACGTTTATGCAAAAGAAAACTCGAAGATACTATAACACACAGGAAGATCAGTTTTTAAGTTTATTTGTATTAAAGGATTGATTTGTATCCTTTGATACAGATTAATTTTCAGCATATTTTGTAATACCTTTATTTAAAACTATAATTAAGCATAAAATGATAAAAATAATAAGAATCTTAAATAATACCAATCATCAACTCTTTTGCATAAACATGATTTTAATTTTTAACTCATTACCATATAAAATATTGCATTCAAGCCTATGTTTAAGCAGGCTTGCATAATTTTACTCATAATGTAATGTACTGTCAGTTTTGTCTGTCTATGTTTTATGTGTTTAGTGTAAGAAATAAATACTTCCTTATAACACAAGTTGATTTTAATTTTAGCAATATAAACAACTATTTTCAAGCATTCTTATCCATATTCAATTAACAGCATGAAGAACTCACCCAATTATATTAATCACAGGTTAAAAAAAATAAATAAACTTAATCACAAAAACAACACACAAGATCTGCCACAATGAGCTTGTCAGACAACCTGAAGATAACTAGATAACCCATCTAAAAGCTGTATGGAATCTGATCATGAATCTCCAACAACAGTACCTAAATTTATCTTCACTATATGACTCAACCAGATTATTTGTATTGGTTTAGGTTTCTCCCCTGGTAAGGTCACCGGCATGTTTACAAATTCATGATTCATTTGGAAAGAGACCTAAAAGAAAACAAAATCATTTTATTCTAGTTAATATAACCTACATATATATATATATATATATATATATCATTTAAAATTCCTAAAAAACTTTTTAAACGATTTGCATGGCATTTCTTTCAAGGCAGGTATTCATAATTTGCATTATCATATTAAATTCAAATAAATATACAGAAAAAGTAAATAGAAGCTTTCCATTACCAGAATTACATCAATTCATCAAGACATAAATCTGATCTTAGAAGAGAAATGTAAAAATTTAAAATCAAATCTTTCTTTTTCTTCAGCGTTTTACTAAAAAAAGGTTAAAAATTAGGAAACACTGTACAATTTTCAGAAGACATATCTCTTTCTACTTATTATTCAGAAGTCAAATATACTTTCTTTATGACTTTCAAAATTCTATTGTTTTTCCAACTGTATATACCAATATTTTTACAGTTCTTCTATTTACTGAACTATTTATATACTATGTGCAAAATGAAAGTTCTTTAATAATGAATATAGTAGATCCATGTTGTAACATAGCTGATTGTCACCATTTTAAAACACAGTATAGAGCACGGACACACACACACTAAAAAAAAAAAAAAAAAAAAAAAAAAAAACTACTACCAAGTGCTTTTTTATAATAGCTTTCATTTTCACAATAACAGTTCAAAATTGCTTCCATTAACCACAATATCACATGCCTGAGAGCATAGATAAAGAGATTTGCATTTACTTTTGCCATTAGAGGACACAGTAGGTGGTTTGTCTGGTAAAAATACGTGACATCTTTAAAACTATGCCATTGTTTCCTACTTCTTGTGTTTGTACCTCAGCATGTCATTTGCATTCACACATGCTTACACAGAAAATGCTTTTTGCAGTGTGCTTTACCACTCTTAAGTTGTGACCATCAATTCTGTTATACTCTATTGGTGGTATTTGGCAATAATTCTTATTTCTTGTGCTTGTGCCTTATCATGCCTTAAAGTTATGACCATTAATTTATGTTACAACCTGTGTGTACTACATTCATTATTACAGAACTTTCTCCTTATACATATTTTGTTTTTCATTCTTAACTTTAAATCATATGTATAAATAAAATACTTCTTAATGGCCCTGTTACCTATCTATGAGACTTAATATCAATTTGTGCAGTAAAATAGTTTATTCTTTTAATTTTCTCTGATGATTATGAAGCCATTTATTCTAACTTGAATGTTTCTAAAAAACAGTAG
This sequence comes from Stegodyphus mimosarum, assembly GCA_000611955.2. NCBI lineage: Eukaryota > Metazoa > Arthropoda > Arachnida > Araneae > Eresidae > Stegodyphus > Stegodyphus mimosarum. The sequence continues at coordinate 469,658 of KK114206.1, read as the reverse complement.
AACAAAATAGTACACAAAACATGGTACAGCATCATGCTTTTGAGTTCATCGAAGCATTTTATTCATTACATTATCAGATAATAATTTTATCTGATAACTAACTTGAATGATTAATTAACTTGAATGTTTCTAAAAAACAGTAGAACAAAATAGTACACAAAACACGGTACAGCATCATGCTTTTGAGTTCATCGAAGCATTTTATTCATTACATTATCAGATAATAATTTTATTTTCTGTCTACAAATTGACAGATTCCTGATTTATAAATACAGAAACTGATTAAGTAATAAAATATTTTTAATACTGCTGAAAATTCCAATATATGCAACATTCTAAAGCTGGAAATTCACTACAAGGAAAATTTGAGCAGCAAAATAAAACTATTATACATAGCAGCAAAACAATAAAATAACTAAAATTTTTAGCATGGTTTTATGAATTGTAATTCTGTTCTTTAAAGTTTATTTTATCAGTTGACTATTGCATAGCAAATATAGGTTTTTTTTTTTTTTAACAAAATGGAGGAAAGTCTACACACATACTATCTAAGGGCACCTGGCTTATATTTGTATTATGAAAGGAGGGTGGAACATGAAAACATCTACACAACTTACATAACTAGGCCACTTGTCAAGTTTTGAACCCAAAGCAAACAAGAACTATTGCCTACTTGGAATTATCCACTCTGAAGGCAACAATAGCCTTATCACTGGTTGTAATATTCATGCCTACCTGACCTAAAAAGACAACCCCATTGCAAGCATTGCCAAGCTGAAACAGAATGCTCACTACTTATTAGCTTGGTGAGTGTGATGTTAGATGTACCACCAAAATCTGATCATACCACCCATGTTGGAAAGCAACCGGCAGCTTGATAGCAGGCCTATTGGGTGCTCCCCATCTGGGGAATGTTGCTACCCTTTCACCATACCAAGACTAATGACTACTATTAGTTTTAACATCACTGCCTGATTTCTAAACAAACATTCAATTAATTAATTCTTTCAATAATGTACACTGCAGGAAAAAAAAAAAAAAGTTGGGAGCAGTTCTATATCTCCTGTTCTTCTGCGCCGATTGATGAAATTCAACTTGCATTTTTCATATCTGGAAAGTGTGACTTAGGATATGTATTAGATTTATATATAGCACTGTTCTAATATAGGTATTTTGACACAAAATCGGATTTTTTCTGAAATGACATGCTAATTTTTTTTCCATACTTCCATTCGATGATTCAAATTATGCCAAACTGCCAAGTTTTGTAAAAATCACATGAGTAGTTTTTAAAAAATTAGCTCTCACAATTTTACCTCCTCAGTGTTAATTGAATTTTGTATATATTTATTAATATCTCTTTTTTTACTAAATATATTTGATTCTTCGTTCCATATTTTGAAATTTAGGTTTATTCTAAATAAAATTCGGCAATTTTTTATGATTTAGTGTAAATTTTTCGAAAAACATTTTTGAATTACAACCTATACAATTTTTGCCATCATCTTAAAGTAGACGTATTTCTAAGCATACCTGCAAAAAATTAGAGTTTTTTATTCAAAATTTCCTAAGATATATGTGAATTTACATTTTGACACATTTCAAAATTTGGCATACTGATTATAAATCATGATAACAAAAATGTGGTTTACGCACTCTGTTAAAATTATTTGAAAGTATGAACGAGGACTTTTTTTTGGCTCATGGACTATGAAAAAAAGAAGGAAAGGAAAATAGGTTGCTATAAATTAAGAAGTTCGCCAAGTGAATTATTCTTGGTGCAAACTGAAAAAAATCTGATAAGACAAATTTTTAAATTTCTCCATAAATTTCTCACCAAAAATTACAAAATTTAATATCTAGGCATAATTTGAGTTGTAGAATCGAAATATGAAAAAAAAAATAGTATGTTATTTCAGAAAAAGTCCAATTTTGTGTCATACTTATGTTAGGATAATGTTATATATAAATCTAGATATATCCAAAGTCCCGCTTTCGAGCCATGAAAAATGCAATTTGAATTTTGTCAATTGGCCCAGTAGAATGGGAGATATAGAACTGTCCCATTTGTGCAGCATACAACCATAGGAAATTTCAATTCAGTTGGCTAATAAATGAAAGTCATAGTTACTAGTACTGTAACAGATGGAGTGACTCATCCTTAAAATCGCGCATCTGCTTTTCGGTCACGTGATGCGTGATTCACAAAACTATAAACATTTCTTTTTTCTTACAGTCATGTGACTTAACGAACGTTAGTGGAGGATTTGGAAAGCTCAGAGCGAGCTATGTAACTTAAAACACTCTTACATTTTATTTCATTCTTATGTGTTAAATCATTAATAAATTAGTGTTCGTCGTACTTAATGGTCTTCATTATGTATATTAAAGCCCCGAGATTACTCTATAATGAATAAGAATAAATATATATGTGTATGTGTTAAAAAACCTGGCAGCCCAACTAAGGGCCGAAAATTCCCCCTAAGGATACTTCAGAACCAAAACTGATGATGACAGATAGCCGATGGATATATTAAAGATAAGTAAACTTTAATGTTTGATTATTTCTATCGGAACTAAAGGAAAAATAAAAATTGCGGTCGCCTTGACCTAATTTCGTTTTCACTGATCGTTCGGATCAAGTAAATACGAAGAATTCTAATTACAGTGACCTAATTTCATTTTCGCTGATTATCCGGATCAGTTAAATATTCTGTTGAATTTGAATTGCTTTTAGATGAAGTGCGATCATCCTGATCATATTGTATGAGTTCTGTTGCACACCAGTTCCTTTAGTACCGAAAGAGTTTGAAGTATTTAAAATTTTAAGTAATTTTGAAGTATTACTGAAAATTGAAGCATTTGAAATTTTAAGTAATTTTGAAGTATTGCTGAAAATTGAAGCATTTGATGTTTTAAGTAATTCTGAAGTATTGCTGAAATTTAAATGAAGTATTTAGTAGTAGCACCTACTACTTTGGCATATTTTTTTAAAAAAAATAATATGTGCATGAATATTTCCTATAAAGTTCAAGTATTTTGTTCTATGCAAGTTTCGATATGAAGCATTGAAAATAAATGTCAAATATAGTAAATACGAAGTAAAGAATTCTTAGTTTTGTTTTGAAAATACAAAAGTATTGAAATATATGGTTGAAAGTTGCTATGTTTTGCATGAATTTAAATTACTGAAAGTGTTCTATAGCAGTTTATGTTCTGAGAATTGGTATTATATATGCTATTTCAAGCAATGAGCAGCAAGTAATGTAACATGAGTAATTACTTCATTTCATGTTTTGCTTTTGAATATGTATATTTGATGTGTATTAAATGCATTTAAAGTATTTTAAAACCTATATATGTTAGCATACTAAAAGTTATAGGTATACAGTTTGGGGAAATTTGTCCACTTTCATTTAAGCATGGCTTATTTAGCAAAAGGAAAGAAGCAGGATTTAATTGAATTAGCGGAAACACTAGGTGTAGTGATAGAGGAAAATTTTAGAATTCCTGAAATAAGTAATGCTATAATCACTAGTCCCACATATGACGCGGAATTTACAAAAGAATGTTTGAACCGCATCATAAACGATAGGAAAGAAATGGAAACAGCACAGCGTGCTGAGAGAGAGAAAGAAAATGAACGTTTGTTTGAGTTGGAGAAATTAAAATTACAATCTAGTATTACTGCTAGTAGTTTGGAGTCTCAAAAGGTATCTTCTTCTGCAAACGCAGAAATGCCTAAATTAGAATTGAACAAGTTAATTCCTAATTTTGATCCTAAAACTTCCGATATGAGTTTGTTTCTGGATTTGTTTGAGAGGCAATTAATCCTTCTGAAGGTACCAGTTTCAAAATGGGTCATCTATCTTGTTGGTCTTCTGCCAACTGATGTTGCAAAATTAATTGCAAAAGAATCTTCTGATGATGCTCAGGACTATCAGAAAATTAAACAAATTCTCTTAAAGCGCTTCAAATTGAGTGCTGAGAAATTTAGGATATTGTTTACCCAACATAAGAAAAATCCCGAAAACACCTGGAGAGACTTTTATTTTGATTTACAAAACTATTTTGATGGATGGCTTAAGGAATCAAAAGTCACGACGTTTGAGCAGTTAAAGAATTTGATACTCGCAGATCAGATTAAGAAGAAAGCCCCTCCAGATTATAAAGAACATTTTTTGGATAACTGGAGTGAATGGAACAACCCACTTCAGCTTGTTGACAAATTAGATATTTATGAAGAAGTTAGACATGTACGAAATAAAAACGTTAGTAAGGAGACCCCTAAGTTCCAACAACGAGATGGTCCCAAAAATTATGGAGGTAACCCTCATCCTACAAAGAAAGCCTCATCAAGAGGTAATGTAAAAAATTATGATCAACCACCTGTTAGTTGCTATGGATGTGGGAAGTCAGGCTTTATTAAGGCTAAATGCCCCGTCTGCTCCCCTCCTTCCAAGAAAGCAGAAGCTGATTTTAAAACTATACACCTTCGGACATTCTCTGTCGAGGAACACCAGACGACTCTTTTGAAAGTAAAAATAAATGGGTTAACCGGAATTGTGTGTGCTGACACTGGAGCCAGTCACACTATAGCGGGAGAAACATTGTATCGTCTTTTGAGAGAAAGAGGAATAAAATTTGTTAAAACTAGTATGAATGTTACCCTCGCCGATGGTCTACAGAAGGAAACAGAAGTTTATAAGACCCAAGTAGATATAGAAATTGAAGGACGATCTTTTCCCATAACTTTATTTGCGTTACCTACAGCAAAAGATAATAGAACGCTTTTAGGAACTGAGTTTCTGCGTAGCGCTGGAATTGTTTTAGACCTTCCAAATAATAGATGGTATTTCCATGACAACCCTAAACAGAAATTTAGCTTTAGTGATGACATTTTCAAACCCTCTCAGCATTCAGACTATAAGGCGAAATTTAGCAAGTTTCTGTCAAGAGAAAGGGAAGAGAAATATCTACTCAGTTCAGGTACCTTTCAAACAGGGGAAGAACATACTCCCAAAGTCCAACATTTAGATAAAACCAGTAGAAAGTCCCCTGTCACAATTCCAAGAAATAGTATATCTCCACCAGAGAAAGAAGTGGTGAGAAGGGTCATGAATTCCAATGAATATTATAATTGTGGAAGAACTGGTGACTTTGCTCAAGAATCCAAAAGGTACATTGCCCGAAATTGTAAAAAGGACATGAAAACGTGTTACATATGTGGAAAACGTGGACATATATCCAGAGACTGTGAACAAGATGAACGTAAATATTATGGCTGTACTAAAATAGGCCATAGCTCCCGTGCCCGCTCCAAAGATAACTTTGTTGGGGATATGTGGTTCCGACCATTTAGTCAACGTAAAGAACAGCGCGCAAAATTTGCATTAAACTTTGCTGCCAATGATCTTTTTTCTTCCATAGGTGACTACCATGTATCTGCCCTGTGGCCATGGGAAGGGCAAAACTATCCTTTACACCTCACTCGAGGAAGAGGTCGAACCAGAACAGTCCCTGAATCCGATGGACAATCTGCCCTTGCGAGAAAGCATCCGCCAAGAGCAAGCCGTATGTTGAGGACAACTTATACGGCTTGAGGGGTAGGATGTAACAGATGGAGTGACTCATCCTTAAAATCGCGCATCTGCTTTTCGGTCACGTGATGCGTGATTCACAAAACTATAAACATTTCTTTTTTCTTACAGTCATGTGACTTAACGAACGTTAGTGGAGGATTTGGAAAGCTCAGAGCGAGCTATGTAACTTAAAACACTCTTACATTTTATTTCATTCTTATGTGTTAAATCATTAATAAATTAGTGTTCGTCATACTTAATGGTCTTCATTATATATATTAAAGCCCCGAGATTACTCTATAATGAATAAGAATAAATATATATGTGTATGTGTTAAAGTACTAATTTTAATAACTGACAAAGTTTGCTCTCAATTTGATATAACTAGGATGCATTCATAAGGGTGCGAGCACCTTAATACAAATCAGCTGCTGTTCTAAAAGAAACCTTCACAATGATGTCCTGGCTCAAGGAAGCACACAAAAATTTAAAGTCACTTCCTAGCTTGAAAAAAAAGCAAACTTTGTAAGGGTGCGTGCACCCTTATGCAAGCATTTCTATTTAATTAATTAATCAAAAGATGAAATAAATCTTCAACACCTTTATGAAAAATGCTAAATTCTTATAAATCTTTCTGTATCTTTATGAAAATCACTGGATTGGCATAAAAGTGTCTGCACTTTTTGAAAATGTTCAACTGGCATAAGAGTGTCAATGTTTTTGTCAAAAAGAACAATTTTTCAGTTATGCTTCTCAGAAGAAGACTCAGCTATTTTAATAAATTAAATCTTATTTTCAAAGAAATGGCAATTTTTCAGTTATGCTTCTCAGAAGGAGACTCAGATATTTTAATAAATTAAATCTTATTTTCAAAGAAATGGCAAAGTGGTATATACATATGGAATGAAAAAGATGCACATACATATATGAAACTGGCCATTCCCCTGAAGAACTCCAATCTCACAGCAATTATTTTCCATTAGTTTGTTCATCATTTTCATTTATTCAAATTTAGTCACCAGACTAAAAATTTTTTACTTCATCTTATTTGGCAAAACTTTTCAAAACTAAAATCCAGCACTAGTGCTTTTCAGATTGTTAAATGTATTGAACAAAATAAATTAATATCATCCAGGAAGTCATTGTTTAATAAACAAAGATCAATTAAAATCTGAAACAAATGTGAGAAATGTAAAAAATTGCCAAAAGTAATTGTTGTTGTTGAAGGCTGTTGAAGAGTAACAGCTAACATGGAAACAAAATTAATGAATAAGGTAAGAAAAATGATGCTGTCAATTAAATAAATTCAAATTAGACTACCATCACGGAGTGTTTAATTTGAAATTATTCCCTTAACTTTCATCAAGTGCCACAAAAATTGTTTCTTTTGGTATTCTGTTCTGTTTAAATGTTTGAACAGATCTTTGGGTGGAGAGTTTGCTTAAAATTTTTTAGTATTTGAACACTTTTTACAATGTTAGCACAACACTGAAAAAGAATTTAACCTTAATTAGGAGAGAGTATTAGTTTTTTAGACCTTCTTGCAAACATTTTACTGTTCCCTAAATATGTAGGGGTGTTGTTTTTGATTTTGAAAAGACATTTAAATTTAATAAATGAAGTTGCTTTTAATTATCAAATGGATGTAAAACTGATGTGTCAAGGGTATAACTTTAAATTAAACACACCCCTGATGATTGTCTAATTTGAATTTATTCAATTGACAACATCATTTTCTTATTTTATTCATTAATTTTGTTTTCCTTTTACCCTTTCTTATTCTTCAATGATGGCAATTCGACCATAGGTATTTTAATAATCTTTACAAGAATTTCCCATTTTAATGAATCTTTATTTATTAAACAAAGCTTTCCTGGATAATATTAATTTATTTTGTTTAATATATATATATATATATATATGATTAAACTTGGAATATAAATGGAATGAACATAAATTAAAAATTAATAAAATGTCATACTAAATCTTCTATATTGTATCAAATATACAAGTTTTTACACATTCTTTTTAAAAGTTTAAATAACCTGATTTCAGCAGTGGAATGTATCCTCTCTCTCCATTTATTTATTTATTTTCTTTCTCTTTTCCAGTGTTTCCAAAAATTTTTAGCACCACAACAATTGACTCTGATTATTATTTCGTTTTTCAAACTGTACTTCATAATATCATAATTAGCCATACCTTTTGTAATGAACTCTTGGTTTTTCTTCACACAATTCAGTATTACTTTTCATAATTTCTGCATTCTGATTACAGTTTCTGATTTTCTACATTGTTTCTTGGTCCTGTTTTCTTATTCAACTATTAGAAATTCAATTTCAGAAACAAAATGTTTATTATTAGCAGCATTTTGAAGATGTGAGAATAATTTTGGATATGGCCTTCGAATATTTGCTTATTTATTTTTATCCAATTGATTTTTAGGCCCCCAGAGAGAAAATTTTTCTTGCCATTGAAATTATGAGTATACAAATATTGAAATTTAAATCATTGTTACTGCATTAAAATATATTTACCTAATTTATAATTATTAATCAGTAATTGAAATAAAATTGAACTTGCATACAGGTTACACCTTTATGAAAAGTGCCACATTGGCATAAGTATCAAAGATCAGTTTAAACTAGAAACCGATCTTCAGTTTATGCATGATTTCTTATACCAGGGCACTCTTAAGCAGGTTTATGTCTTTTCAAACACTGAATACAAAGAGGCTAAATACAAATGATGATCAATCCATCAACAGACATAGAATGTAAAGAAACAAAATAATTCTGTACAAAGGTATGCAGCATATTTTTGTAGCAATATTTTTTATTAATCACAAGCATTCTTCAATCATTGCTTATAATAATGCTGTAAAAGTTTATAATTTGCAGTCTAGATTACAAATAACTCATACTTTAAATTATATGAGTTATACTGCCATGTTACTAAATATAACAAAGAATTAAATTATTAAGAATGAATTTACCAGCACAAAAGGAATGCTCTGGCCAAATGGATGATGGATAGTAACATTCATCATACATCTGAATATAATATAATGCAATATAATTGCCACCCAAAATTTGGAAAGACTCCATTAAAGACATAACCTAACGTCAAAACTTCAGAGCACAAGCCTTACTCATGATTCTATAAATATTGTGAAAATGATATGTATTGCTACCATTGGTGAAATACCAGGTAAGAACCTATACTTTTCAATTCCCCAAAATTCTTTAATTTATATACACTTTAATGTAAAATAATTGAACAAAGATCGCTATTCAATAAATATCACTTACTATAACATCTTTTGCAGAAGGAATGACAGAGAAAACAAAGCCCAATTTATTAGATTTGCGAAATGTTACAATACTGTAAAGAAATACATATTATTATTAAATAAAATGACTTAACTTTGTGCTGTATGCATATATTACAGATAAAACGGTACATGAAAATATACTACTACATATTGCTAGCAAATATTTATCTCATCACATTATATCTAATGTTATATTGTTTCAAAAACAATCTTTACAAAACTTAATGTGCAATGCACAAATAGTTCCATGTTTTTACAAGGACAATAAAGTTTTTTTTTCTTTTTTTTTATTACAGTGATTCAACAAACTGCCTACATTTTGATGTGATTGTTCACGCCTTATGTTTCAATACATTATATACTAGCTGTTTGTTCAGCTAACTGTTATCATAAAAAAATAATAATGGTTTTATATAATAATAAATGAGATGAAATATATAGTAAGTTCAGCTAGTGTAATTCATAAAAGTATTTAATATTTCAACATCTCATGATTTAAATGTATATTTATTTAAATCAATCAGATTCAAAAATAGGAAAAATATTCTTAAGAACATTCTTAAAACATTTTATTGCTTTTAAATCCCTTAGTTTGTGACACTACAACACAGATTAAATTTTAAATATCTTATACTTTACTGAATGGCAACATTATCACGTGGAAGATAAAAGTATTTTATTTCTGACAGTGGCAACAAATTGCTTTTAAATGGCTGAATTTATTGATTAAAACTGAAACATAAGTATCTTATATTTTGATGAATTGCAACAGCTCAGCATGCTGGAGACAAAACTGTTTTATTTTGTGCGGTGTTGCCAGAGCTTGCGTTTAAACTTTTGAGTTTATTAATCAAATTGTCATTCAATTCAAATAAAATATGAAACAAATTCAAAATTCTGACTTCGAGGTGCACATGTTTAGGTGGAGGACTACATGTATTCAAAATTTAGTAGCTCTAGGTGCCACTGTTTGTAATGTGAGGACCGTACAAATATACATACATACCTATTCTTCATTACTTGATAGTAGAGATATTTATGATACAATATAAGATTATTTTCAGGATATTTTCCTAGGTAATAAACGTGCATGCCGTTTCTTAGGAATTTCATAAGTTGGTGAGACTGTTCATGAAATAACAAGAGAATGTGCACGATAAACCATTGTAGGTTTGTCATTTGCAATCATTGATAACACTGTGTGCCCAATAGGCACCCACGATTCATGAAAACAAATGATTTACAAGTTACTGCAAGTTTTGCAGTTTTTTTTTTTTAAAATAAAATTATATCATAAAACTTGGGTTACAATAAATTGTGCTTTAAATAGGTTTTAAGGATGCTCACTTAGAGGAAAAAAATGAAGAAATTAACAGTATTTTGACATTTCTTATCTGATATCATAAGGAAGGTGATGAAGATTTGAGCTACACTGCCATGTACATGATCCACCACTAACTTCTGAATTCCAGCTATCCATACAGTGGCAATATCATCAATATAAAAAGAAAATTCAGACAAACAATTTAAATTTCCAGGGTTCTGACAACTGTATGCTAGAGCAGACACTGAGTTTTGTTGGTGAATTTTAAGGAACAATAAAAACATACCTGCATGTAGTCAAACTTTGAGGAAATCATGCTACACAATTAAGAACAAACGATGTGCATGCCATTTGCATAAACTTGTTTATAGTTTTGTTGCTTCACAACAATACAAAGTGCCATGCTGCTCCTCAAACAGAAGCTCTAGTTCAATTTTTGATTAGCAGTAACTGGATAATCTCCAAAGATGTCCAGACTACATATTGATAGACTAATACAACTTCCTGCATCCGAAAAGTTCTTTGCCAGCAGATATTTCCAAACAATAAAAAAAATTAAAAATATGTTCTCTGAGGCAGCACACTTTTATGATCCTTGTCTACAAAATCTTGTCTCAGTACGACAAATGTTCGACAATTACTGAAACTACATGGAAAAGCAAAGCAGCTAAAATTATATAGAATCAGAAACAAATAAAGTACCCAAAATGTTTAATAATTAATTTTTTATTATAAATTGGTATTTACTCAACTTGGTGTATGAATATGTATCTGAAGACACAGTTTTTACCGCTCTTGTTTATATCACATGCAGATGCTCTGTGCTGATGCAGTTGGCATCAGCACATTGTTGGCCTAAGTACACAAGAAAATTAGCAACCACTTTTTAGGTAAATGACTAATGCAATTAAAACTTATATAATAAATATATCCAAGCCATAAATTCTAAATTGTAATTAAGTTCTTTTCATTGTGATTAATTAAATAATAAACAATAAACATTAGAAGTTTTAAAATCATTTGCATTGAAATATCATTTATTTTTACAATTTCACTGACATTGTAAGATTAATAGCTATGTAGAGAAAGTAGTGATAATTTTTTTAAAGATGGTTGATTTGGAAAAAAGCCTTTTGTGATAAGCATTTTGTCAAAAATATAATTTTGCAATAAAAATTTAAGAAATTTTTTATAGTAATGTTTTATTATAAAATTTCAAGTCTTCAGCTGTGCAACTAATTTAAGACTAATAAAACCAAATTCTGCTACCAGCATCAGAGACAAAAATAATGTTTGCATTAAGAACTAAAGATGAACATAATTTTTGATATGGGAAATGAAAGTTTATTGTATTTAGTATTTAACAAGATACTTTGGGAAACTAAAATCACCAACACATGCATTACTGAAAATGTTTTTGATTGAACATAGTAAATTTTAATGTTAATCCAAACTTATTTATGCAGGAAAATATTCATAATTTAGTAAATTATACATCATATACTAGAGGTATTTCAATCATTCAATAACTGTACCCAAATTATCAATGAGAAATGCAGAAAATACTTGATACTGAATATTTAGTACCAGCAGTACCAAAGCTATATGCACTTACTTTGGATCATCTTTGAAATTTTGAGAATCATTTGTATCATCAAATTCTGCTGTATCATCTCTTGGAGCTAAGAGTAACTCAGAAGGTGGCAATTTGACCTATGAAGAGTACTTTATTAACTTCCTATTAGTTTAATAACAATACAGAATTATTGGATTTAGATTTGCTATCTAATACTAAAATGAAATTTACTGTAGATAGATTTTCTGGCTGTGTCTCCAAGGGCTTGAAATTGACATGAGATGGATGAGGAGTAGGATTGATCAAAACCATTTCTATTCTACAAACCTAAAATAAAAGTTATTCAAAGCCACATAAAAGTAAACAATAGATTTTAAACTATGGTAATGTTGTTTGTCGAGTATTACAGACAATTAAATTTTTTCCTAAATATATAAGCTGCAAACAATTTCTAAGCTTTAACCCTTTACCATAGCTCACAAGTGCAGACAACTTAATTTAGTACAACACTGTGAGCGAAGTTATCACAAAATAAAATATTCCACTTCTTATTAGAAGAAGAAGAAGTTTATATAGTTTTCAAATTTTTAAACATATTATAGGTGTCACTAACAGCATGTTTCAACAAAACAAGCCAAGTATGGCACCAAAAATGTAAGCAGGCAAGCTTCATTATTTCCATTAAAGGGAGTAATAAATATTAAAAAATTATTCATCAAAATTAAAGAGGTAATTTTATTGCAATGTAAATCCTAGTAATCATTTTTGTGAATTTTATTACTATTTAGTGAATTTCATTAATTTATTTGCAAGATTTAAAAAATTTTTGCAAATATTAAATTTTACTGTAACTATCAAATAAAACTGTGGACATATTCTCTCTTAATACTTTTTACAATTGCAACACTAAATATTGGCACATTGGCATGTTTCTCTTCTATACTAAATATATAATTTTAATACCACCTTTTTTGTACTTTACATGAAAAATAAAATGCAAAATAATCCAAGTCCAAAATCTAAACTAGAAATTTAAAACTTAAATTGCTCCTCAAGATTCCAAGTCACACGCACTTAATGTAAAAAAGGTTGTTTTGCATCACAAAGTCACCATCCATAGCCAAGGGGTGCTAACAAATAGTGTATATTCAAAATAATCTTTTCTTAAATTTAAAAGAAGCTACAGGACAAATGATACTACATCAAAACCTTACTGCTTGTACCTTTCAATAGAACAGGCAGAAGTATCTATACCTATTTTTCATGCCTGTGACATTGGTGGGCTGAAATATTATCAAACGTACATAAAAATGAACATATGAATCATGAAAAGGAAATAAATCAGATGTTTTAATGTGCATTAAAAAAGAGTAGCAGCTCTAGCTTCTACATGATATATTGCCACAGCATTTAAACAGATTTTAAATAATTTTTTTTTTAGTTTAATAAAAATAATTTCCTGTCAGTTCTAATTACAAATATCAAGGAATTAAATGATTAAAGTCTTTTAGACAATAATTGTATCATTAGTATATTGAGCAATGATCATGAAACAAATCATTTTTCATTAGCAATACAAAGAATGAATTTGAAGGCAGCAATATTGCAGGGTCATTGTCAGCCGGCATATTTGAAATTTTGTCTACCCATAACATTGCTTATGCATTATCTGCAGTAACTTCTAAGCCAATTAAGAAAAATCTTTGCACATTGATATTCTCATGAAATTTGATCCTCTTCATTGTCAGTATACATTTTATTCTGAAATTAAAACTAATTACATATTTTAGAAACTTTTGCTCAATTTCTTCAACAAAGAATGTATGCTTTCACAAAAATTAAGAAAGGTAAGAAAAAAGATCTATGTATGTACAATATAATGTGTCAAATGATTTAGATAACTGAATATGGGAAAACATGGAAAATATATACCCTAAGAGGAATGCCTTTACAGGGCATTTTCTAAGGCAAACTGGATCATATTCATATTTTCCACAAGGAAAAGCATGAAAACATATGCAGCTAGCCTATTCAACAGGAGTTAATCCATAACAAATTATCGATGTTTAGCGCTGAACGGTAGGTTAACTATCATACATTAAATGGGAGTCATACAAATATATATATATATATCAGTTAAAATTCAGGACTTTCATAATAATTTCCCCCTTAAATAAAGGTTCTATGAGAAATAATTAAGAAAATATAGCATCATAAATAGGAATGTGCTTATTAATTTCATCCAAAAAATGCAGTAGTATTTATACTGAATTTGGAGCATTACTTGGTAAAAAATAAATAAATAATGGTAAAAAAACAAATATATTTAGAAAATCAGTTCAGATCACAGCTTACAATTTATCCAGCCTAATTTCACTAGCTTTTTTTGAAAATTTTTTTTAGCCTTATTGCTATTATTTATTTAAAAATTTTCTTTAGGAATTCGAAGAGCTTAACCTGAGGTAATTTTGGATTTTTAAGTTCTTGTTCCAAAAATCTCACAAGTCTGGATTAAGAAAAGGACTTACAGCACACTTCAGCTACTGCCCTTTTTATCAGAACTTTGAGGTATGTTTTAAGTTGCTGTCTTGTTGATCAGAATATTTATCTAAAAATCCCAAATTAAGGTAGACTACAGCAGCATTTCTCAAACTATGGTATATGTACTATTAATTACACATTACATTATTTTTTGTGTTACAGTTTTTACATAAAGCATATAAATGGAAGTAAAATGATTCTTCTTTTGATATCTATATGGTAAACTGCGAAAGGAAAAAAAAAGGGGGGACAGTTCTAAATCTCCAACTCTACTCGGCCGATTGATGAAATTTAAATTGCATTTTTCCTGTCTTGAAAGCATGGCTTAGGATATATATTAGATTTATATATAGCATTGTTCTAACACACGTATTTTGACACAAAATCGGACTTTTCTGAAATGACATGCCAATTTTTTTCCATATTTCAATTCTACGACTCAAATTATACATAGATATTACATTCTGTAAAATTTGGTTCACAATTTATAGAGAAATTTAAAAATTTATCTTGGCAGATTTTTTTCAGTTTATGCCAAGAATAATTCACCTCGCGAACTTGTTAATTTATAGCAAATCTATTTTTCTTTCCCTTTTTTCCATTGTACACTAGCGAGAAAAAAGGTCATGTTTATGACTTTCAAATAATTTTAACAAACTGCGTAAACCACATTTGGCGTTATTATCGCTTGTAATGAATATGGCAAATTTCGAAACACTCCAATATGTAAATTCCTGTATATCTTAGGAAATTTTTAATAAAAAACTATAATTTTTTTCAAGTGTGCCTAGAAATAGATTTACTTTAAGATGATGTTAAAAATTTTATATGTTATAAACACAAAAATGTTTTTAAAAAATTTATAAAAAATATTTAAAAATACAAATTTAAAAAATAAATCATAAAAAATCTGTGAATTATATTTGGATTAACCAAAAATTTTGAATTCTAGAAGAAGTAATCAAGTAAATTTAATAAAAAAATTATCAAAGTAAGTTTCATAAAAAAACGAACTATCAAGAAATATATATCAAATTCAATTAACACTGAGGAGCTAAAATTTTGAAAGCTAATTTTTTAAAAACTACTTGTTTGATTTTTACAAAACTTGGCAGTTTGGCATAATTTGAGTCGTAGAATCAAAATATGGAAAAAATTGGCATGTCATTTCCAATTTTGTGTCAAAATACCTATATTAGAACAGTGCTATATATAAATCTAATACATATCCTAAGTTGTGCCTTTGAGACATGAAGAACGCAAGGTGAATTTCATCAACTGGCCCAGTAGAACAAAAGATATAGAACTGTCCCGCCTTTTATTTTTTTTTTGCACAGTGTACATGGTATTACATATATATTTGCTTCTTATTTATGTGGTATGAAATTAAAAAAGTCCGAGAATTTCTGGACTATGTAAATGTGAGTATTTCATTATTTATGATTATATCATGCATCTTTGTTACTAGAGAAAGGTAAATTAAAAAAAAAATTAAGGAAATTAAGTTATATTTATATTAATTGGCACAATTAACAATGCAACATAATGAATAACAGGCATACTTTAAGAATTTGGAAAGGAAAGAATCTTTGCGAAACAGTTTTATTTAACAATATTTTTTTCAAGCTTTGATGTTAAAAATTTTGAACTACTGTACATGCATGTATTGAAGAAACATTGTTAGTATGGAAATTTTTATTTTTTGCAGAGATTTTCATTAATTATTAAATCATTTTACACCAAAAGGAATGTATTCCATAAAATTATTTATTAAATAAAAATTATACTTACCTTTCCCAGATAAAGTTTGGAAATGTTTTTTATTCGAAGCTCAGGTATATGATAACTAAAAAAAAATTATTAGTTTTTAAATATTTTATTTCCACCTAAATAAACATGAAATATGGTGATTCATAAAATACATATTTAAAACAATAGTATATAAAATAATAAGTAGCCCAATCAAAGAATAGTTCTTAATCAAAATTAAATGGTAAAAAATGAGTTTTAATAATCACACATTAAAAAAAAAGTATAACAAACCCTTCATCAAGATAAAAGCAAGGAAATATAAGAGAAGAGTACAACAGACACATGAATGCATGCAAGGTATCCGAGATCAAGATTTTGCTCAGTTTTATTTAAAATTCTGTTCTACAAAATAGAAGGAAAAAACTACAAAATGGAATTTTAACAAAATTAAAATTTTACTCAAATTTAGCACTCGGAGATAAATAAGAAAGCATTTCTTCTTTCACAGTTTTTAAAATGATAATATAAATAGAAGTAATCAAAAATAGATTTAGCAGAAGTAACTTGTGCTCATGTTTTAGCTTAAATTTTTATTACATACACTGTTTAATTTCAGCCAGGGAATGAGCCAAGCTCATTTACTTGTTTCTGGGAGAAATTCTAATTCTTACTGGGCTGCACTAGTTACAATTACAGTTTACGGTCTCAGTATTTCTCTATTTTAGATATGAAGTTTTTAATACCTGAACAAAACACTATATATTAAGTTCTGATAGATCATATAACACAATATTCTAAAAATCCCACTATAAATAATGACTGCAAACACACACACACACACACAAAAAGGGGGTAAACAGTTCCCCCCTGGCATAATAGAACTTATTATTAAGAATTGTATTAGAATTATAATAAGTAAACTTACAGCACTTGTATGACAATTCTCTATACTGAGCTGAAAAACTCAATATGAAATTTTTTACCCGCAGTTTTTGTATAATGATATTTTCGTTACTTTCTTAATTTACTCCTTTTATAAGCTAATGCATGTGAAAATGATAATTTAAATTATTAACAATCCTGGTGTGTAACACCAGCGGAATCCCACTTTACCATTCCATCAGGTGGTGTACATCACCAGTGGGTCATTCTTCAATCTCTCATCAGGCAGTGTGTATCCCCTGTGAGTCACGTTCAAGTCTTCCATCAGGTGGTCTGCATCACCAGTGGGTCATGCCTGAGTCTGCCATCAGGCAACATGGATTACCATGAGACAAGCTTGAATATTCGATCAGACACTATGTACTGTTAAAAATTTTTCTTCTTTCGTATACTTCTTTACTAAGAGACTTCTTTCTCTTGTTTGCTGCCATTCTTCGTCATGATCTTCTTCCTCTGAATGAGACTCAAAATCTTCTTTCTCCATGGTGTATTCATTCACTTCATTACCAAATGGTTCACTTTCATTGCTTGCATTAGCAAAATACATCTCTAAAGAGGTTGATAGTATTCCTCCTGCTTCCATTTACAGATTCATCATATGAACCATTTATTTGATGTTAAAAATGGTACATGGGTAATGTTAACTATTATTTATATGGGGAAAAATTTAAAAAGAAAAAATGCTAACCACCTTTCTAGTTACACTTATTGGAAGAAATGCATGGTCAATATGCAAAAAGAGTACAAATTAGCAACTTGTAAAACAAGTTCACACTCTTTGTAACTGGGTGAACAGTTGCACATATAATGTCTAAATAATCGATGGTACCATGCCATCAGATGAAGGGAAACATGAATTCGAAAGCCATCCCACAGAGAAAAACATAAATATTGGCATTGGCATGAGCATGTTAAACAATTAACAAATTATTACTAGCTAAATGACCATAATTTCAATGACCAAAACTGAGGTAAAAATTTCCTTTTAACTTATACGACAATATGATTTAAAAAAAATATCTCATTCAATCAGAGCCGGAACAAGGGTCTCACTTGCCTCAGGTGAATCACTAGAAGGGGCGCCAAATTGGCTATGCGAATTTGAAAATTACTTTAATTATGTTTTTAAATTTGTCCATTATTATTAGGAGAAATAAGCTTCGGCAAACTTAAATTAATAAAACAATAGGTAGAATTTCAAGAAAATCTGGATATTAATGCAATGCGTATTTCAATGTTATTTCTTATCTATTAAAAAAAGGATTTTTTTAACATTTTCATTTGAAAGTTGTAGTTAATTGGCTATATTATTTTTCTGAATTTATTAAGCTATGATTAAAAAATACTTTAAGAATTATGGTATACTCATGCTGTAATAATTGTGATATTTTGATTTAATACTGTTACTTTTGTTTACAACAAATATAGCTATTTCTCTCTCTATATATATATACGAGGGTTGGAACTTTAATAGTGGCAACTATTTATTTACAAGGAATACAAAAGTGATTCATGTCACCATGTTTTACAGTCCTTCAATATAGTCACCAGCATTGTGTACAACCCGTTTCCAATGATGTGGAAGTCACAGAATACCTGTAGCAGAGCGTTTTGTTGATAGTTTGAATGGACTGGTCTACTGCCGCAAAAATCTCAGGAACAGTTTGGAGGCGAGTGCCACGAAGTGGTTCCTTCATCTTAGGAATTAAGTCATAGTCACAAGGGCTTAGATCTGGGGAGTATGGTGGATGGTAAAGCACTTCCCAGCCCCATCGCTTGAACAAATCAGTCACAGCTTGCGCTGCACGCGGCCGAGCATTGTTATGCAAAATGAGAGGAACATTCTGCAGAAAGTGTCGCTGTTTTTTTCTCAAAGCTGGTCGGAGATTGTGCTCCAAAATGAGCAGTAATGGTCTGCTGTGGGGGAACGTTATGCGTTAGGATGACACCATCACAGTCGTACACGAGAATCACCATAACTTTCACATTGCTGGGGTTCTGAAGAAATTTCGAACGTTGTGGTGACCCGTGATGACGCCATTCATTTGATTGGCGTTTCAGTTCTGGCTCAAGTCTCATCCAGCGTAATGATACGGCGTAAAAAAGCATCTCCTTCACGCTCATAGCACTCCAGGTGGGTTCAGGCAGCATCGTATCGTAGCCATTTCTACATTTCCGTCAATTGATGTGGAACCCATCGTGAAGCAATTTTCTCATGGATAGGCGTTCCTTCAGAATGTGCAGCACAGTCGTATGCGCTAATCCTGTTTGTCCGGCCAGCTGACGAATCGTTTGGCGGCGATCACTGTCCATTAGTGCGGCAACAGCTTGCACGTCTGCATCGCTGACACTCGGACGACTTGGCCGCAGCATGTCTGCCACGTTTTGGCGTCCTTCATTGAATGCTTTCACCCATCTTGCTATGGTTCTGTAAGGCAATGCAGATTCTCCGCAAGCCTCTTGAAGACACTGTCGTGCTGTACAAGCTCTGGCACATTCAATTGTTATCCAACATCGTTGTTCTTGTTTTGAAAACATCCTGACAACACTTACTTTAGACCGCGAGCTAATACAAGGATCCGTTCTTCGCGCCACTCTGCTTGCACGTGACGTAAGCAGGACAAGTCTTTTTGCTGAAAGGTAAGGTAAAATGAAAGGTATGTAGTTCATGTGTGGTATACAGGATATCCTTTGGTTTTGTTGCATAGCGTTTTTTCAGCTGTGTTGCCACTATTAAAGTTCCAACCCTCGTATATAGGGGCACGTATTTACCTTTTTGCCCCAGGTGAAAAATATCTTGGCACGGCCCTGCCTTTAATTAAGAATTTAAGCAGAAATTACTTTTTAAAACAGTGTTTTTGGAATATATTGGAATAAATGAGTTCAGGAGGCTGAATTTCAGAAATTTATGAAGTTTTGGCTAATATTTTGAGGAAATATATTTAATGAAAACTTTAGATTGAGTACTGAATTATCATTTGTATTATAAATTAAGGAATCATTTTAAATTTCAGCTAATATTACCGTCATATTAGAACCTGGTGCTTGCAGCTCTAGTCGCAACAGTGAAATTTCCCTCTGTTTTAAGCAGCAATTTATTATTCCAGTATAAGTGAGTAGAGTTAAGATTCTGAATATATATACCAAGGAAGAATGTCATCATTCAGAGCAATTCTGATATGCCCAGCAATTTTAACACTTAAAGATTAATGATGAAGTTGACTCCAGTAGTTAAAAATACCTATATTTTGCTTGTAAAATGAAAGATAAGAACTGGGTTTCTCTTATCTGCTGTATGACCAGTGTGAAAGATTCTTAGCATATGAGCTTTGCATCTCATAGTGTAGACTTAAACAAATAGTAGTACTTCTTCCAGCATATGTAATTTTAAAAGATTAATTGAAACATGATACAGCTGTCAAAATTCAAAAATAAGACAAAAAAATAATATTAAAGCAAATAACTTATTTTTGAGAACTACATCCATTAACAAAATAAATGATTTACAGATGTAACTTCTGAAGACATGCTGAAAAATGACTAGATACAGATGGTTAAAATGAAATTATAATAAAATATTCTACACTGACTGGCTAAAACAAAATTAAGCCATTAAACTATTATTTTAACATAATTAAACATAGTTTTAACATGTCAACCTACAATATTACATCTATTTTAATTATGTACAAGAACTGAAACTGCTCAAAAAACAGGCTGAATTTTTGGATTCTATGCTAAAAAAATGGAATTTTTTTCAAGAAAACACGAAGATGCGTTATTTTAATACACATCAAGAGGAAGTACAAGATTTCTACTTTGAAGAAAATGAATACTGCACTGCAACAATATTTGCATTGTGATAAATATACAAGGCGGTCATAAAAAAATAATAAATAAATAAATAAAAAACTTTCCCAATATATGAATTCCTAGAGGCCTATCCACTCAACCAATTGAAATGAAATTTCAGGTACTATTATTTGAAGGTATGAGCTTGATATTGTGATGATTCAAAACAATACAGCTCTCAAAGTTAAGGCTACAGTGAAAAAATTTCAAAAATGGCAACATACACTTTTTTCCAGTGGAAATTTAACAGTACACTAAAAAACCAAAATTGGTGTTGGAAAGATACACGAATAATGAAAATTCCCAGCATAAAACATTTGCAAAGAAGAGATCATCATCATTTCTCATCACATATGATGTAGACAGCAGGTTACTGCTGGCAATGTTATGGATGGACGAGATGCATTTCTCGTCAACTGGGAGTGTAAACTCCCAGAAATGCACTCACTGGACTCACAAAAATCCTTACAATGTACCACCACAGCCGTTGCAAGTATATTCATTCTTACTTTGTACTTCTTCGATGAAGTCACTTCCACAGCTATGAAAGCATGCTCCATCATAAGTGCTCAGTATACAACAGTGATGCAGAATTACATAACTCCAGAACCACAGCAGTAAAATGTCATTAATGGCACTGTATGGATGCAAGTTGCTCCTCTACATGTTGTTACATGTATTGCAACAGCACTTTGGAGATAGTATGTGCTCAAGATTACAATTAAGCTGTTCTTTTACATATAGATAAATTTGAAATGCCTTAAATAATGTACGCAATACCTTAAGCTTACTCTAATTAAAGAACACTCAATTAACCAAAGAGACTGCAGAGGCTGATGCAAAGGAAATTCTAACATGGACTAACAGTTCAAAAATAGAAGGCTAAGTATGCAACATATCTGTAATATCCAAAAAACTGACACTGAGAGCTGCTGTATATTTCCTTTAAAAAAATATTTTACAAATAATCATTACATCAGACTAACAACTGTCAATTTCAACCAGCAAAATCGCCCCAAATCTGTCTCCAATAATTAAATTAAGTAAAAATATCATTGCTAAGGATCTCTACAAAAAGTACCGACATCAATGAATGGAGATCCCATTACAATAGATAGAAATGTATGAGTAACAAAATAAACTTTTCACAAATTGTTTATGATAAAAATACAAAATCAGAATTCTATGAGTTATAATACCTATTACATTTTGCTAAACATGTCTAATTTTTAAATTGTTCTTTTACATGAAAAGGAAATCAAAATAAAGTAAATTTTAATGTTTAATGTTTCAATGAAGTTAAAATATCAATAATAATTAAATAACTTCCTTACAAAGCTGCCAACTGTATTCTGAATCTTATAGAAGAAGGATTGTATTCTGGCTTGATCAAGTTATGCTCACATACCTAAAAAACAGCCATATAAAAAATATATAAATATTGACATAGTTACATTTACTATCATAAAAGCACTAAAAAGATACAAACATTACATGAACACATGTTAAATTATTAAAAAAGTCAAAAGTTTATCCATTACCTTGCAACGCTGTGATCGCTTTATGTGTAAAAATTTATTTTGTGGATAAAGTTCCGAAATAAAACTGGGTTGAAACTGTGGCTGGAACAATCTTTGCTTTAATGTGCAAACTAAATATGATAAAAGAAATTTTATAAATTTCAAAGCCCCAAAAAAATGTCCAATAGTTCAGTTATAAATTATAAATTGATTATTTACAGACATTTATTGCTTAGCTAAAAATAATTTGGTAGTGCACCTAATGATAAAATTTACATGTTTAAAGAGTGAATTTGCCTAGATTTAAATTAAATATGACTTCCTAATTACAAAAGTTATAAATTCTGGTATTTCCTCGTCAAAGCAATCCTCCAGTTAGTTGCCAAAATGAATGAACTTAATCACCCAATCTGTAATGTGCAAATTTCAGATGTTGCCACAATTTTATGTAATGGCCACTATAATAAGGAAGTATCTAAATTCTTCTATGTTACATAACTTATTTTTGGCGTAATTTCTAACCACAATCACTTTGTCCGAAAAAGAATTTACAATTTAAAAAAAAAATTATTAATTTATTCTTTTCTAACAAAATACAGTTCAAAATAGCAATTTACATATTGTCATTAAAATACATGTTTATGAAAGTAAGGACAATTTTTCTAAATAAATATATAATCATTTCATAATTAAGAATTAAAAAATCAGAAATTACTGTGGGCAACCTAATTGTAGATGGAAATAAAGAAGTAACAGTTCTATTTATATATCATCATAGATATTTACATAAAAAATTGCACATTAAAATAATTACTGTCATACTTTTTGATAAGTTTAATGGCTCTGTTAGATAGCTTTCAGGCAAAGGCTCAACTTCTGATGTTGCTTCAGGTATGGCCAATTGCTCTGATACTTCAGGTTCTATTTTGCTGAAATTACATAAAATTATTTCATACACAATAATAAAAACAAACAGGCTTACAAAAAAGAATCAATAGTATATTAGCAATTTTACATACTTTAGGCTTGATGGAAGACCAGCTAATCTGCGAACAACTTTACCAGATATGCCATATTTCTCCTATGAAGTTTTAATAATATTATGTATCTTATAAACAAATTTTATTCAATTTTTATGCAAGCAAACAAGCAAAAGAAAGAATTTAGTATTAGTAAGAATTTTAGTAAAAAAATTATAATCTATGGAAGTTGTGATTGATATAATAACAAACATCTGCTTTTCAGATTATTTGAAATTAATTTTACTTTCTTTACTATTATTATATTTATCTAGACTATAAGATAAAAGTAATTTAAAAGAAATACACATCAAAATAAATTGCAGATGGAAATATAAAAAACATTTTTATTTTTTGGTTAAAAAAATGCAAGAACTGGACATATGAAAAAATATGTTTATTTTAAATGAAATTTTGTACTCTTCTGTTATTGGGATTGGACTAAGAAATGCATGCACATGTACATATGCATGTGCATATGTGTGTACACACATATATACATACATACGTCCATATAATATATGCACACATGAACACCTATCCATTCCATACATACATTTCTGATTCTGGACCCAATAACAGAAGAGTATCGAAATTTCCTATATCATCATCAAGTCCTTAGAAAAGTGAAATTAGAAAGAAAGAGAAAAATAGAGGAAAAAAGGTGGGGAAAATTATATAATAAAAACATTATACAGGCTGTTTGCCAAATCATTATACAGAGATTAGTATGAATTTTGTGTAGAAAACTCCATTGAGCAGAGTTCAAATGCCACTTTCCTTCATAATGAAAGAAGAATAAAAATGATCATTAAATGGTAGTAGATAATATTTGACAGCAAAGGAATCATTGCTGCTTTTGCTTTTTCATTTATTTGAACAATGTGAAAAAAGCATTAATTCTAATATTTTTTTTATTATAATATCATAAATAGCTCTGAGCATCCAGGTATTTTAAAAATTAATAAAATCATCAAATACTTTTTGTATAAACAGGTACAATATACACAGGTACAATACACAGCTACAATGTACATGGCACAATACTACACAACAGAAATTGTGCATGTATCTAATAACATACATATTTTTTAAAGCTTCTGAAAAATAATCATTTTTCCTCCTAGTAAAAGTTTTGCTAGACAAATTTTGAAATGTACTAAGAAATAATGATAGAAAATGAATAAAACGAATGAAAATCTTTAGTTGTAGCTATTTGAAAAAAATGCAAAAGATTTTTTCAAAGGCAGAATAAATTCTTTCATAGAGATAAATGTGAGCCTGTTTTTTGAAGTATTTCAGGTTTATAGCATTGAAATTATAAATAATGTGGATATTTTTGTAGGAAAAAATAAATTGACAGAGACTTTGTATGAAAAACACAAAGATAATGCACATATTTATGCTTTAGAATTCAAATTATTACTTAAACACTATCATTCCATTGATTAAAGGAACTATACTCACATATTTATATTACTTGATTAAGTAAAAGTATCTCAGTGTTACTAATTTGTGCCGACAACTAAAAACATTCAGCATAGATTTCTTAAATATTTAATCTTACATAATTTATTATTAAAGCTAATCATAGAGACTATAAAACTATAATTGATTTTCCCCAATATGAAAAATAAATATTATAAATGCTATACAGTGATAATCAAGTACAGCACATAAAACACATGAATGAATGAAATAATTTGCAATTTCAAATTACAGTTTAATACCACAAACAAGAATTTACATTAAAAGATTTCATTTAAAAAGTGCAAAATATCACCAAAAGAAAGAAAAAAAAAAGCAGGCACAAAAACACCTTTTATGTTTTACAACAAAGTAGCAATTTTTTCTAAATGTTAACAATGATAATTAGATATATTATAAAAAAAATTAATTTATATCAATTAGATGCATTATTAAAAGGTAAAATAAAGATTTATGCTATTAAAACATGAATTTAATATTTTAAAATCATTCAGTACATTGATCAATTACATACTGATTAAGTTTGAATGATAAACTTATGATATGCCACATAGCAACAGTCTGAGAATTGGCTATGAATGACAAATACTGCTTCTAGTTTCTTTCTGTTCTTTGCAAGATCTAAGGCATAAACATGTCTAGAGATTTCATTTTACCAGTTCATGAATTAACATACTGGAAACAATAATGATCATTTGAGGTATTAAGAACTATGTTGCTGCATTTAAAATATTGACTATTAAATAAACTTACTGAAATGTGCACATATGCATAACGTTGATTGCCTTTTTTCTTTTCTTTCTCCAACTTATCTCGTTGAGCAAGTACTCTATAATATTCCATCAGTTGAGCTATCTAGAAAATGAGCATTCAAATAATGAGAGTCATATTTAATAATTTTTAACAAAACATAAATTAATCATACAAAGAAATAATTAAAAATTTAAAAGTGATAATTCTAAATTAAAAATAAAAATTTATGCATCAGTATGTATATTATAAGCACATAAAACTTTTACTAAAAATCCAAAGTTATATTTGCTTTTTTAAACAGTCATAAGTTATTAAAAATTGTGATTCTGCTTTTTCTCATTTTTGTATTTTCTAGAAACATCACTAATAATTTTAATTTTACAATATTTTTAACTTAAATAACTGATTAATTATAGAAATATATTTTCACTAATCAAATTTCAATTAATAGTAACAAAATTAGAGAGATTCGCTCCCAGCCAAGAACAACACCTCAAAATTTTGATAAGCCACAGATATCTCCAAAAAGACGCAAATGTAAAACATGTTATTTGGAGACTTATCAGAGAATATTAAGCCAATATGAGTGCAAAAAATGTCTCCCTGCTACCTGCCCCTCACATGATGTTTTTATGTGTCCTTTGTGCTACAAGATAGAAGTCATACATATATCTTTTAATCGATCAGATGAATGAGAAATTATACTTATGTTTTAGTTTTAAATAAATTTAAGTCTATAATTAATCTTATACAACAACTTTATAAAAATTATTTAAAAAATATATTTTATAAAATTTGTTTAATATAAATAAAAGTTTCCTTTTAAGACTATAAAACTGTTTTATTGCCCCTTAGGTACTTTTGTAACTTGTGGAAGTTTAATAATAATGAATAGCAACTGGTTTTTGTAAGAAAAAAAAATGTTTATATATGCAAAAGTTTGGTAAACCAAGAAATGACCCTCAGGCTCAATGCGACAGATCGTGTTCCGAAACATATTGCACCCTAAGGAGTGTTAAATAATGACACTTGTAGATTCAGGAAATTGACCAATATATTTATAAAAACTGGCAGGATACTGCCAGTTTTTATAAATGCGTTGGTTAATTTACTTTCATCGTATAGTTCAAAACATATTGAGAAAACTTTTTATTATTATTTTTAATAACACATCTGATACAGAATCATACCATGAATATTGTGATCCACAAACTTTTTATTATGGCTCAATTTTAAATTCATGCCTTTACAGTGTTTTATCCTTTAGTGGCTGATACATTAGATTACAATTTAAAATCGTTACTTTTTTTAATAACGGAAATATCATCTTCATGAATGGAAGCTTATGAAAACAGGCTAAGATTAGTAATTATAAAAATTTAGTTAGTAAAAGTTGCTTAAATACAGGTCTTCAAAAGCAGATCCAAAAATCCATACCCCTCACAAGTTTAACAAATTTTCAACACTCCATTCTTTAATTTGCTTATGTTGTACATACATTTAAATTGATTGCCATGCAACTGTATAAACATTTCTACAAATAATTACAAAACAATGTGTAAAATAATCAAAGTAGTATGAGCATTTTAAAATTTTTCTTTGGCAGAATTTAAAAACAAGTGAAAAATTTCCTAAAATACCCTAACTAAACAGTAAACTTTAAAATAAATCAGACTGAAAGTAACTTATCCAACAAAATGTATACATAATAGCATGTGATGCTGTAGGCATAAGTTTATTTTTAATACAAGCATCAATATTTTAATCATAGCAAGATGAATGTTATTACACTAGTAATAAATAAACATCATTAATCATTACATAATTATTTTTTTAATTTGTCACTTATATCACAATGAGATCACAGCCAACTCCAAGCATAAGTGACACACGCATGCCCAGTATGCTGATTTTTGGAATGCACCAGCCAAGTTGCTCTTGCAGGAGGCAGTAATTAAATAAAGCTATATTTTTTTTAATTATGAATATATCCAATTTATACAAAGCACTAAATATGCTTATTGCCTAAGGAGCAAAAAATGCAAGAGCTGGGCCTGACTAAGCTAATAACTGGTTTGGTTTAGTTTATTATGGCAAAGTATGCAGTTAGCCTATATTTTAAGGTGCTTCTTGGATTATTGCCAAGTTGTGTTTCATTTATGGTAGCCTGAATAGTTGAATGTTATGGAAACCCTCTTATGACATGACTGGTTGCGTGATTGCGGTGAATTTGACTGACAGGAAAATATTTGTAAGGGATCGTTGCTGCAAGATAACTATGTTGGATGTTCAGTTAGGAAGTATGTTGCGTATTTTGTGCTTTGCATCGTAAAATGGCTGCTGGTGATAAACTGCATGTTCCGTGGTATAGAACGAGAGAGCAAAAAGTTTTTTTTTTTAGTCCAAAGAGGCTTTGTTCCCTATTGTTTTCGTTTTGCAATTTTGCATCTAATCACCCTGAATGTCCGTTGCACTTTTCAAACTGTTGCCACCAAATATTATCGCCGTGTATTACATTTGAAAAAATTAAATAATGAAGAATCTGCATAAATGTATGCATGTCTCTCGCATTGTGATAAAACAAATTTTGAATGACATAATCCTACTGTGAATATAGGCATTTGGAAGCCCAAATTTGAAATTTGTTTTATTATTGATTTCATACTTTGTAAAATTTTAAATTAATAAACTCAAGGATTTCAAATCGAGCAACAGCAACATCGTACAGAAAAAACTCCAGTACCTAAGACCGTGTATCGGAAATTCTAAAGATATGCTCAATTTAAAATTACTTTGCGATATTGCCCTTGAACTTAATTTTATGGTTTATGTGTGAAGAGTATTATATTTAATAAATAAAGATAACACACAAAATGTTACAAAAACGCCCATTTGGACGTAATTTAAAATCTGAAAGCTTTCAGGTTTTCTTTTCTTTTTTGAAGTGGCTGAGGACAGAAGAAAAGAAACTTTGTTGCTTTGTTGGATGTAATTCAACGAAATTATAAGAGTCCTGTTGGTATGAAGGAAATGCGTATGGTCGAATGTAAAGATCGTTCAGATGGCTTTGAATGAGTTTGTCGCAAGAAAGGTTCAAATGTTCACCATATAAAGCACTCCATTAGAAAGGGAACATGGTTTGAGGAAAGTTTTTGGATGCTGTTAAGAAATTTTGTGTGCCACAGAATGAAGATACAGAAATTTCTAAATAAGGTAAATGGGTATTTCCGTTGTGTAGGTGCGATAAGACATATTTCCTTTTTAATGTTATTTTATTGTTTTATTTAAAATGCACTTTATTGAGATTATATATTTTTTGTTTGGCTCTACTGTAGAATTGTGTGCTCCTTCGATTAAGTGAAAATAGATCGATGTGTACATGGACAAAGTCAAGTCAGTGAGCAATGAAGAGTTTGTGCAATTTTCTGATTATTTTAAGTGAAAAATAGATCGATGTTCATATGGACACGGAGTTCATGCTAATCTTTGATTTGTTATTTTGGTTTTGTGTAGGAGCCATCTTGAAATTGTACCTTGCTGGCCTATTGCCCAAAATCGTCAATTTTCACTAAGGGGCACCCTTAAATATATTTTTACCAAGCATGTTAGGGCTATCTGCATAAAGGGAGGGATGCATTCAAGGAGGACTTTCTAAGGGAAACTGGCTCGTATACACATTACACATGGGGAAAATCATGAAAATGCCCAAGCACCCACCCGTTCACTTGGATTTGAACCCAGGTTGGAACTACCAGTGTTGAGCAATTTTACCACTTGGCCGCTGGTGGACTCTAAGATAATAATTACATATGTTGATATCAAGTGGCTACAGCATTCAAAATTTTAGTTCAGCATTACACATACTACAGTGGCATGGCACATGACATTATTTGTCAAAACTTATTTCTGAGCCTGTGAATCTTCACAGGGAATCAAATAATACCTTTACCACATTAATCATAACATTACGTATCAAAGTGGTTAATCAATTGCCAAGTTTGAAATAATAAATCTCCTGATACGGTGCTTTTACATAAGGCACAGTGTTGCTTACATGAAGCAGTTTTGAATTTCTTACAAGTAATTCATCAATATATTTATAAATTTTAAGCATTAATATGATGAATTATTAATTTAAAAGCTAATGTCAAAAAATATAAAATGAATAGCAAAAATAAAAGTATAGAAAATACATTTTTATCATACAGCATTTTATCACAAAAAATTTATATTCATGAAAGCCAACGAGGTTGGAAAGCGCTTTAGCGCACTGCTTGGCGGCGGTTGTTTTTGAATGAGCAATGAACGCGCCAACATGGCTGACTGTTTGTACATTGCCTACATTGTGCAATTCGCTGAAGTTTTTTTTTTAAGTTTAAAAGGAACGCTGTGCACATGGCATTTTCTTGTAATTTATTTTCGTTATTTTAGCTTATTTTGTTCATTTGTGCATGCTGCCTACATTGTGCAATTCGCTGAAGTGTTTTTTAAGTTTAAAAGGAACGCTGTGCACATGGCATTTTCTTGTAATTTATTTTCGTTATTTTAGCTTATTTTGTTCATTTGTGTACGTTGCCTACATTGTGCAATTCGCAGATGTTTTTATTAAGTTAAAACGGAACGGCGTGTACATGGTATCGTTTGTAATTTTAATGCCCTTTTAAACAAAATTCCTTCTTTCTTTGATGCCATTTTGGTTACGTTTTCGCGGAGCATGTCGGTAAAATGTAAATAATTAATTTAAACCTAACTGACAAATATTTTAATGATCATAATGTTCGTTTTGCATATTATTTTATTATCTTTTTGTGGCAACAGTTTCCATACTAATTTTTGCTTTAGAATTCTATGTTTTATTTACAATAGGTTTTCGCGGAGCGTGTCGAGAAGGTTGCAATTGCAAAGACGTTTCGCAGAAACGCGCCGAATTGGCGATTTTTAAAACATCGCCAAGCAGTGGGCTAAAGCGCACTTTCACCGCAAACGACAGTGAATTTATATTGAAATACTACAAATTAATTCCATTCATGAAACATCAAGATCACAATATACTATTTAAAATGATACATTACAATGTACAGCAATTGTTTAAAAGTAAAATTAACAATAATATAACTTACCCTCTTGGTATGGGGATTTTCGGTTTCTTGCCATCCCCCGCTGGCTGTAAAAAAGATACACAAATGAATATATAACAGAATAAATAACAGAAATATCAGATCTGTAATTTTCTTGGATATCAAAATATTCCTTATAATCTTTAAAAAATTACCTGTAGTTTGATCAGGGATGCCTACATCTCGAGATGTCCATCGACAGAAACCACAAACTAGGTAATACACTTTCTTAGGAATATTTTTGGTTGGATCTTCTGGATTAGGCACTTGAATACTGGTTGCTCTTGTTGATAGAGTATGCATACAGCTTGGGCAGTCAAAGCAGTTAGAACATCTACAAAATAATAAATACGTAAATCAATGAAATATGTAAAATGTCAACTGATTAACTGAAAAATTAATGTATTTCTAGAATTGCGTTTACAGTGGGATGGGATGGGATGCTAAGAATACTCACTTATTTTTTTTCAACCTTGCTTCAGGAGTTGGCATATATTCCAAGCAGTTCTGGCAATAATGGGAATCGACCTAAAAATGTATTGTAATAAATACATAAAATTGCAAGCGCTTGAAATACTACAGTATTTTAATAAGAAATGGAAATAAAACCTCATGAGAAACGCAGTCTCCACATCTTAACTTAGAGCAGTGGCGGCAAAAGTATATTTTTGTGATTGGATGTTCAGCACCACAAGTGCAAACATATAAAACATCATTACGTTCAAATATTTTTGACATAATTACACGACGAATTCAGTTCAGAAGTTCAGAAATCAATTCATAACATCAACATCACACAGCTTTGAAACTTCCCTTTAAATGATTCGATAGATCACGAGTCGATAAGAAGTGAGGCTACATACAGACGAAAGCAAATTTTTAAAGACATATTTTAGATCTACCTTGGTATTTAACTGAATATCTTTATACACAGAAAGATATAATACTTTGGTTTATTTACGTTAACTAGGTCTCTTTAACTAATTTGAGAATTATTTGGTAGTTATAAAAAAAAAAAGAAAAGAAGAAGTACATTCAGAAAATTTTAATTAATTTATAGCACCTAATTCTAAGCAAGTGTTAAAGAATGCTTTTGGCTATTTAGATGAACATACGTCTTTGAAATCTATAATATTTTTTTAAAACGCGGAACTATATTACCAGTTTTTCAGTCTGGGCATATATGAATGCATGTTGCATGTTTATTAACCTTCTAAATGTTTAGAAGCATATGAAGTAACTTTTCAGTGCATTTTCTTGATTACTTTTATATGTTGATAACTATTATGAACAGAAAACTGAAACAAAAAAAATATAATCTGGCATTCTGCGCTATGTTGATGGCTGACGCAGCAATGGGGCAGACCGTGTTTTGACGCAGAAGGGGATGTTAAGGTAGGCTCAATGAAAGTATCAATATGGAGTGGGTGGAACCACTTCGTAGACTAGTAAGGAAATACACTTGCTTAGTTAAGGTCTAGTTTCCAATTTCCAGCTTTATGGCGAGAATATAGCTCGCACCACAATGTATGTACACAGTGATTATTTATTTTACCTGAATTTCATTTTATTATTTATAGTTATTCTGACATATCCCATATTCAGGAAATACCTGAGATCCGAAAGTATTCATCATTCTATTTTACTGTTAAAAAAATAACCGATATTAACTCTTAATCTGTTAATTTTGCTAGTATAAATTTCTAGCTCTGCATTTATGGAGTGTAATTTATAATCGATTTTGTTTCTTGAAATGGGTTCTGTTTACTTACGAAGGGTTTAGGAACAATACCACTCTTCATTTTTAGTATATATCCAAACTTTTTTTATATATTATTATTTCATTTGTGAGTTTGTATTTATTTGTTAAGATATAACAGTTTCCTACAAATACTTGCAACAAAGTTTGATATGCATAGCATAATGGAATTGCATTTCACTCTGTGAGCACTATTTGTAAAGCAACACTTTTCTAATTTTCATTCATTTATAGGCGTGTATGTGCTTATTTTTGTTTTTATAAAACCTTCAAAGTTGCTTTGAGTTATGTCTATACCTCCCACTTGTCTTTTTTTCCTTGATGAGTTAGAATTTTGTATGACCAGTAATTTAAAAGTATAATTTCAAATATCAGATATTAACTGGAATTTATTTTAAAATATATGTTTTTAATTTGTTAGATTTTGATTCTAGCTTACCCTCTTTAACAATTTTAATGTTATGATCTAATTAAACTATGTACCAAATCACTATGAGAGTCTGAAGGGCTATTCAGACTGGGGTTTATTTGGGGTAATGGAGACAACTGACTTAGCGGACCTCTCTTATCTCAATTCACTTTTTATCTACTGTGTTTTATCTTTGATTTATGAGTAACTGTGTTGTTGCTTTCCATTGACAAATAATATTTGATTTGTATTATGGTAATAAATATTAAATTCTTTAATGACTTTTACTTTTCTGATTGCTTTGATTATGAAAAGACATATAAAATTGGGCTTTTTATGAGTGATCTTTAATTGTAGATATGTTAATCTTTTTTCTTTATATTATGATGTATTGGAATGTCCATTCATTGAAAAAAATAATTTTGCCTCTCACATATAATTGCAATTTTTTTTTTTTAAATATAAAATAATTGAGCTTCATTCCTTCATATTAGTTGCATTGGCGATGCAATTAATTGTGATGCTCTTTCTTCACGTGGGATGGAACTTCTGTGACTGTCATTTTCAGCATAGTTTATTAATAATCATCTTCCTTTTCTGCTTGATGCTGATATTAAATGAATTGTACTAAATAAGATTTGAGATGCTGGCTTGTAGTTCCACACTTATTTCTATATTTTATAGGATCTTGCGTGTATTTTACGATATTAATACTTATTCCAGGAGTTATAATTGGCTTTTCCATCGATAAAGCCAGTGTCTTCCAGTTGAATACTTTTAAACCCCTTTTACAATCTGCGTAAATTGCACTGCGATCTTATAAATGCTATCATCAATTTTCTGTTGTAGGATAGCAGCGATTCCAAGGCAGTGAGAAGGAAACAATTTCTTTTAAATGCCATTAAAAACCCATTGTGGCTCTAGTGTAGAATTAGGTGCCCTTTCGATTGAAGAAAAATTTTGTTCAATGAAATGCAATGAATGGCAATGAAATCCCGTTTCTGGTTACAATGAGAGTTTTAACATGGTTTTAGCTTCTTGATTTATTTAATTGAAAATAAATTGATGTGCACATGGATAAAGTCAAGGCAATGTGAAATGACTAGTTTGTGCAATTCTCTGATGTTTTTTTAAGTGAAAATAGGTCGATTTGTACATGGACACCGACTTTGTGAAATTCTTTGACTTCTTGTTTTGGTTTTGTGTAGCGACCATCTTGAAATTGTGTCTTATTGGTGCCGATCTTGGCATCAAAACAGAATCGCCGAAAAACAAGGGGCACCCAATTCTAAACTTTTACCCCCATTGCTTTAGGAATATATTTTTCTTCGTGTTATTTTTAATTTTTTTTGGAAATTTTCTTTTATGAGTTGTGACAATACTATCTTTGCTACATTTTTTTGCCATCTGTTTCAGCTGTGCATATTTCTTGCTACTAGCCATTGCAAACTGTAGTGGTTTTATCAATCACATCCAGCTTTTCTTTTCAAATTTAATTATTGTTAATTTGTTGTATCGACAATAAATAAATTGTATGGCCATAGTAAATGAAATCTGCTTTCAAACCAATTTCTAACTTGAATTCCCATATGGCATACTGGTTTCCAAAAGTTAAGTATAAGATGCAAAAATCAAAATAAAACTTGATTAATACCAAAAGTAGCAACTCTATGTATGCATGAAAGGAAATAATCATTGTGTACAGAAATGAAAATGGTATTTAATTTTTGTAAATTATATGATACATTAATTTATGTTGGAAGCAAAACAGAAAGCAAACAAAACTTGCATTTATAAGGTCCTGAGTCCATCCTGAGTCTTCACACAAACTTTACAGTGCTTTCATTTAGGAGATCGACCATCATAGATGCTAGCAGTGGCCAATCCTCCATTAGAGCAGTTTGCAACTGTGTCGAACAGCATTGTCCGAGACTGGCTGAAGGATGTAAACGTGCAAAAAAGCATGGTTCGAGGACATTCCAAGTATTTCCAATTGGATTAAAGTTTTGAGAATATCGTGGCTGTTCTATATGAGAAATTCTCTAGCACTTTTAGCACTCATTAATGATGCTGGCTTACCATCATTTATTAGGAGGAAATGAGGAATAACAGTTTTATAACATAGAAGTCTCACAAACAAGTGGAGATTGTACAGCTGTTTACTGGTAGATACTGCCTTACCAAGTGACAATGCAATCTTGTATATAATAATTGTGGAGGTTGTTCATTGATACCACATAACTAATATAGTATTGTAGCAATCTTCAGAAACTGTGGCAGCATTTGACTGACCAGACAGAGATCTGCAGACAGCTATTTGCCTTGTTTAGAATTGGTTCCACATTTGAGAAATTAGTTGGCCATAAAATATGATATTTGCACACCTCCTTTTGTATCCACAGCAATTTGCAATCAGTCAAAATTCAAATGGGCTTTCAAAAATTGCTAATTTAGAGTGTGTGCTTAACTTTTGGAAGCCAGTGTATATGCATTTATATATATTAAAGCTACATCATATTTGCAGATATGAAATACAATAGGTAGAAAACAAATACAGTATGATTCTTAGAAATGCATCTCAAGAGCTACTTTGAATAGCAGATTTCTTATGATGTTTTAGTATGAAAGCAAAAAGGTTTGATTTGCTGTTATGTTTCATATAGGTCAACCGTCAGTGTGAATGAGATCATGGGATGAAAAAAATTGCATTTGATGAGGTTCTGGAGGAAATTGTCATCTATGATAGTAGTCTTTTTCAAAATATATCTTTACCAAAGTATAATTTTATTGAATGCAGATTAGTCTGTTCACAAGTATTTGTAAAATTTCTTTGTTTCTGTTATAAAATGTAGCATCCTCGTCATTAGCTGGCTGTTCTCACAGATGTGTATCATAAGAAAAATTCAGCTTAATAGCATAGTGAAAATTTATAAAAAGGCTATTTCATGAATTAAAATTCCACTTGGGCTTAATTAGATAACTGAAAATAATCTCCAGGTTTCAAGGATGAAGCATTATTGTTTCAGTTTAGCAAGTTTTTAAAATATTTATCCGTTTGTAGATTTAATATGTAAGGCTCTTTATTTAGGATGATATGGTTTTGATGTTGCTGTTTTTATTAAAGTAGGTGAAAATGCGCTTTAGCCCACTGCTTGGCGATGTTTTGAAAGTCGCCAATTCGGCGCGTATCTGCGAAACGTCTTTGCAATTGCAATCTTCCCGACACGCTTCGCGAAAACCTATTGTAAACAAAACATAGAATTCTAAAGCATAAATTAGTATGGAAACTGTCGCCACAAAAAGATAATAAAATAATATGCAAAACGAACATTATGATCATTAAAATATTTGTCAGTTAGGTTTAAATTATTTACATTTTATGTTGTAATACTTACACATTTTATGCCGTTACATAACCTTCCCGACACGCTCCACGAAAACGTAACCAAAATTGCATTGAAGAAAGAATGATTTTTTTTAAAAGGGCATTAAAATTACAAACGATACCATGTACACACCGTTCCGTTTTAACTTAAAAAAAAACATCTGTGAATTGCACAATGTAGGCAACGTACACAAATGAACAAAATAAGCTAAAATAACGAAAATAAATTACAAGAAAATGCCATGTGCACAGCGTTCCTTTTAAACTTAAAAAAAACTTCAGCGAATTGCACAGTGCAGGCAACGTACACATGTTATACGGAGTTACCCATGTTGGCGCGTTTATTGCTCATTCAAAAACAATCGCCCCCAAGCAGTGGGCTAAAGCGCATTCCAACATTAAAGTATTATATACTATTCAGAAATATTTTCTATTTGAAGCAGTATTTTGTTTAAAGTTTAGGAAGCACTTCCGCAAAGCGCCCGTTGGCGCTTCGGCAAAGAACCCGTTGGCGCCGTTGCAGTTATACTCCGCCAAGTTCACCAACGGTTGATCGACGTCGACGATGAGCGGCGTACGGTTATTAACACATGGAAGTAAGCCGCGTAAACGTGATATTTAGTGCATATAATCAAAATAAGTTAAATAATAACAATACATAAAAGCATATGGATGTAAAATTAACTGATTAAACGTGATATACGAATATAATTTGTATTAAATTAAAATAAGCACGGGAAACAATATATTAAGCTTAACAATGTAAAATAATAATCTAATAATGAAATCTTTGTAATAATGAACTCTTTTCTTGACAAAATTATCTATTTAATGGAAAAAATTAGTAAACTTCGGATCTGTCTTTGAATATCTTTAAATATTATAAAATTCCAAAATATTCCTGTTTTTAACAGTGCAGTTTCTAAGGATTATAAAAGCTGTGTAATTTCAAAGTACTTCCAAAACTATGAAAGTCTGTTATCAACACATAAATGAAATCAGCAAATATTCTCATTTTAAGTAGAAACTGAATTGCAACTATCTGACTATATGAAAGTTTTTTTAGTAATAAATTATATTCTTCTCATACTTATTTTTTTTTTATTTTATAAATGTATTGCGCAAAAAAATCAAAATATTCGTGTTTCCGATTATCATTCACCCCCTCTCGCCATTATTTTCTTCCGCGAACAAGCATCTGTCTCTGAAAACTTCACTAATTATATGAAAATGTTTCTATCTATTCATTGTTATGAATTCATAAAAATAACGTGAAAATCCAAAAAAATAGTAAGAAATATTTGAAGAAAAGTTTAAATCTGTAAATGCGAACAGCGAACGCGGTAATTGAACAAAAATCAACGTAAGAACAATGGTTGCAACCTTCGAAAAAACGAATCTGTTGAATCTGACGGGTTTACTAGGTTTGAACTGTTATCGCCAATGTTGGCGGTGTTTACATTTACCGGGCGCTTTGCGGAAGTAAACCCAAAGTTTTATTTACATTCTGTGCAGTCTTGAAATTTAAAGGCATTTATTATCAAGTATTACGTTAGTTGGATTTACGTTTAAATTGAGGTTTTATAGATGCTTATTTCATTAATTACATTTATCTATCAGTTTCATTTTCTTATTAAGTTTCAAATGTGACTGTTTTAAAAAGATCTTTTAAGCAGTTGTGGAATACTATGTTGGACGAACCTATTGTTTCACAACTTGATACATGAAAAAGGTTTTGCTTGTTTTTAGAATATAACATATTGATGCTTTCTTATATTGCATGTTTAATGAGTGATCCATAATATTGTTAAGGTGACGTCTGCTGTAATGTAATTTACTTGATAGTTGACTGTTTTAAATATCAGTCCTCTCTGTAGTCTATGAATGATGATGAGCATAGTTGAGTGGGCAGAACCATTGAGCTACAGTTCACAGCATCGCGAGTTTGAGCCTCTGCCGTAACTCTTCTACCACGTGATGAAACCATCCAATGGACTTTAACTTCTCATGTATATACAGTAATATTTAGTTAACCAAGATATATTACTCAGTACTTTTATCCAAGAAATTTTTTTTTTATATTTTATATGTAACTCATATATCACCCCACCCCACGATGAAAATTTCATCTCTGTGGCAAAGCGCCACCTTCTTTTTACAGACAACTCACATTCCATCTGTATGACACCTTCCTAGATTAATTTTACCTCCAGATGCCTTACAGAAAGACAATTGGCAAAAAGCCTGCAAACCCATGCAGGCTATGACCAGTATAAATAGAGGTAAATGGTATGAAATGCTGTCTATGAATGCACATTCTGAAATATCACCAAATATCGATATTCTTGACTTTAGCCAGCTGCTTTTCCTTTCACCGTTAGTGATTTCTCTCTCTTAAATCAGTTAATTTTCTATTAACAATGATGTGGAGGTAATTGCAAAGGTTCTCTGTAACCAAACACCTTGGTCGAAGTATGATATACGTTTTTTTTTTTTTTCTTTTGGTTTATATATGTTTATTCTAAATACTATTTTGTTAATATCAATAATCACTCGAGGCCCTTCATGAATCATTTTGACATAATTTACTGTATACAAGGTGTGATGAAATATCATTCATTCTGCAGTTGCATGATCAACCATGTATGATTTTTACATTCCCTGCTTTCTTAAGCTATATTTGTTCATTTAATTTACTTTATTCTCATTTCATTCTTTTAGAACTGATTAATTTATTTCCAATATATTAATCTTTTAACCATTACAATTATAACCATAAAAATAATCCAAACTTATTGACATCACATCACGTATCTTATTGGTATTTATCATACATCAAAACCTCAAAGAAGGTGTAATATATTAAATTGAGAAAATAATGAAAATTGATAACTGAACTGCTAAATTATAAAATTTGTAGTAAAACTACATACAATCTAATTTTCCGAGTTAATTTTATATTTTGCATCAGTTTTGGGAGTAACACCTATGAGAGGCTTTTTTTATATCTTACTTAAAGTACAGATGCTAAGGAGATATTTAGGCTGTAGTTTCCATTGATATCTGGTGGAGATGATGATGTTAATGATGCTGAAACATGCATGATAATATATTACAAATGCAAAATGTCTCCTGCTTCTTAGTGGTGTTTTTACAGGGCTCGTATGGTCCTTAAAAGTCCTTAGGTGTTTTGGAATCAGTTTTCAGCCGTTAAAAGTCCTTAATTTTGACCAGA
>KK114206.1:405510-421962 GCA_000611955.2 Stegodyphus mimosarum | reverse complement strand
TTTTTTTTTTTTTTTTTTTTTTTAAGATCCTTTCTTGATTCTATATATTCTTCTCACACATTTGTCAACTGAAGGAGCAATCCTCACTTAAAGTAATACACAATTTAGAACTGCTTAAATATTTTTTTCTTATATAATTTCATAATACTATTTCACCTTGCGTTTTCATTTTCTTTGAATATTAAAAAGAATCAGTCTGATGTAAGAATCAATCAGTACTTTTAAAATATTAAATCAACAAAAATAAAATATACTGGATTTAGCTTTCTGACATTCATTTTATGCTGCATACCATTGCTAGCAAGTTTCTCTTAAAAAATTTCAAAATCTTTGTGAAAAATCATACCGTCATATTTTTATGTCTTTCCAGTTCACTACATACCATTATTAATTGGAAAATAGAGATATAAAATGCATTTTGATTTAAAAGAACAGTCAAAAGCCTTTTGTTCTTTATTACTACTCACAATATGCTATCAGCTGTACTCTTAACAAAAGTTTTGTTAATGGATTTTTCTCTTTAAAAATAGTTATTTTTGTAATATAAAGTTTTCTGGTAAATTTATCGTTTTTCTTATTTTCTGTTTTTATATTTTTACATTTTTCTTATGGTAGATTGCTAGTTTAATACTACTCTTAGATTCTTTGGTATAAAACAGTATAATTTTTTAGTAACTTTTAGCTCTCCATAGACATATTTGTGTGTATAAACAAAATCAGAATCAAATATAACTTCATATTTTTATATTAAAATTTATCATGGCAGATATTTAGGTAGATGTAATACAAGTAAATTCTCATGTAGTATTCATGTAAAATTTATTTTAGTTGTTTAATAGTATTAAAAATTTTGGTACTGTTCTGTTATTGGGATTGCAAAGAGAAATAAATGTATATATGTATGTGCTTGTATATGTGTGTATACACATACAATACATATATACAAGCAAACATGAACACATCCATATATACATGTATACATACTACATACATTTCTGAAACCAGTCCTGAGAACAGAAGAGTACCAAAATTTTAATTAATGATGATAAAATGTTTTATGTATTTATGTATCAAATTGGGTTTCAGTGAATGATAAGTGATTCTTAGCCCTGTTGAAATAATTAATGCATAGCTTTTAATTAAAGAAGTATATTATCATAGATTTGCTTTTTAATAGCAGCCCAGTGTGATATGTATACGTATAGAATAGATATATACATATAGAATAAATATATACATACACAGTCCAGTCACATTAATGTGACCACCACGTACTTTCCATGTCAGAGTTAAATAACCAATCACAGAAGGCAGGTGGCAGCACAGTGCAGTTGAGCATATATAAAGGGTGTGTGAGGGCTTCGGAAAACATTTCAATCGTTGGCGTAATGCAGAAACGAAGCGATTTATCCGACTTCCAAAAGGGCATGATCATTGGCTTTCGGGCCAAGGGTGGAAGCATTTCCGAAACGGCTGAGTTTGTGAACTGTTCGCGTGCCGCCGTGGTAAAAGTGTACCGTGCATGGCAAAATGGGACTGTCCAAAATCAGCGACGTGGCAAATGTGGTGCACCACGGGCCATAGATGACAGAGGCGAACGACGGTTGCGGAGATGCGTTCGGGCAGATAGACGGGCTACCGTTGAGCAACTGACCACCAAAATGAACCAAGGGGCTACCAAAAGTGTCTCCCAAAGTACTATTCAGCGAACATTGCTGCGTCTGGGCCTCCGAAGCAGACGCCTGGTTCGTGCACCTATGCTGACTGCTGTTCATCGACGGCGAAGGCTAGAATTTGCACGCCAGTACAGCAGCTGGACGTCCACTGAGTGGCGACAGGTTGCGTTTTCGGATGAATCGCGTTTTATGCTCCATCGGACAGATGGACGTTGGCGTATAAGGCGTGAAACCTCTGAAAGGAACCACCCTGCAACCATTGCCGGAACGGTCCAAGCTGGAGGCGGGAGCATTATGGTCTGGGGAATGTTTTCCTGGCATTCTCTAGGTTCACTGATCATTGTGGAAGGCACAATGGATCAATACAAGTACGCATCTGTCCTTGCGGACCATGTTCACCCCTACATGCGCATTGTTTTTCCTCAGGATGATGGCATCTTCCAGCAGGACAATGCGAGGTGCCATACAGCTGCCAGTGTACGTGCGTGGTTCGAAGAGCACCAGGATGAGTTTACCGTCCTCCCCTGGCCAGCAAACTCACCTGACTTAAACCCAATCGAGCATCTGTGGGACCATCTCGATCGAGTTGTTCGCGCCATGGATCCTCAACCGCGTAATCTAGCGCAGCTGGCCACGGCATTAGAGTCGGCATGGCTCAACATCCCAGAGAACACCTTCAGGGACCTATGTGACTCTCTTCCTGCACGTCTCGCAGCAGTCCGCTCTGCGAAAGGTGGTTATTCTGGCTTTTGACAGATGGTCACATTAATGTGACTGGACTGTGTATATACATGAAGAATGTTAGGACTATACAGCTTGTAGTGGTTAAGTAGACAACAGAAAAAGTCACACTCTTATTGCTGTTTTATCTGATTTGGTCTTGTGGTGCCATTTGTATCTGGTAATTGGTCAGTTATTGCCAGAACACTTTTGGTTTGTTAATGGCAATGTTAGTTGATAAATGGCACTAGTGAAGATCAATGTATATTGCTAACATTTAGTCTCAAACTGAGGACTTTAAACCAGGGCATAATGACTCAAATGATCAAAGGAAAGGTGCATTGAGGAAGCTATGCCTTTTTTAGGGTGAGTAGTCTCTTCAGAGTTATCCCACTGTGCTTGCATTTGATAGGCATAATATTTGCTAGACAGCACACATTATACCGTGAGTAAGCCCATTGAGTTTGTGGCCATGATTAAGGCTCCGATGTATGGGCAAGTCTTTCACTGTTTAGTGCAGAGCGTGAGTAAGCCCCTTGAGTTTGTGGCCACGATTAAGGCTCCGATGTATAAGCAAGTCTTTCAGTGTTAAGGGCAGAGCATGAGTTTCTGATTGATGATGCAATGATGCAGTTTGGTTGTCTTTTTGTGAGGAGTGGTAGAAAAACGGCCATTCATATATATAGAGAGCATGATAATATAGCGAGAGATCATGATGTTGTTACTGCTGTTAGACCTGGTTTGGTTTTATGCTACCATCTGGATCTTGTAATTCATATGAATTGTAGCTAGATCATGCTGTTTTGCATTATTTGTTAATGATTATGTTAGCTGAGCTTGAAGGTCGACATCCTTTTGCTTCCCTTCTGCTATTGAAGCTTAAATTGAGGACATGTTGTGGATGACTTAAACAATCAATGCAAAAATGCACTCCAGTGTCAAGCATTGAGAAAAACTATGCTTTTTTTTGCAGTGAGTGAAGTTGCCTCAAGCCTTTTGTATACACTTTTTTTTTTTTTTTTAATATCATCTTTTGACATGTTCATAGAACAACTTTTGGATGTGTTTGTAGAAGTTTTTAATGTCTTTTTTTAATGCTTTTTGAAATTTTTAAATGCAGTCAAAATTGTATTTTGATGTAAAATATCACATTGGGGAAAAGAAAATTAGTCTGTTAGATGCCAAGTCTAGCATATTATGATCTGATCATTTAGAAGTCATATTCACTAAACTCTAAATCTTGAAAATAACTGGATTTTGAGAAGAGAGAATAGAAACCCATTACTAAATCGAGCCTTTTTGAGCTTCTTTGTGGAACTTTTTGTGGGGGTGGGGGGAGAGAATTCTGCACTTTCCCTTCAAATAAAAATTTTTATATAAATTTTTCTGTATTAAAAAATTTAACATTTTACTTGAAGTTTCTAAAAACATTTGTCTGGAAGAGATAAATTTCAATTAGTGGAGCAAGTAGTTATTGGTCTGCGCCTGAGATATTAATAGTTTACATCATTAATATATATGTATAATTTTTTTGGAGATTACTGCAGTTTTCATTAAAACTTAAACTTTTTGTTTTTTAGCTTTTGAATCTGTGATAGGGGGTACCATTAACAAAAGTGATATAAAATCCATTCTGTAACATAATATTTTAAATGGAAAAAGTTGAGCCTAGTTAGTAGTAATCATTATTTTTAGTTATTATTTGTAAAGGGTGCTGGAACTAAATAAAAGAATTGTATCAAAAATTTGTAGCTGTAGTGTGTATGTAATTTTATTATGTACATTTTTTTTTACTGTGAATTTTTTTGTGAGAATCATTCAAAATAGCAAATTATGACTTCTAAATTTTGTTTATTAGTTCCCAGATGTAAATGCAGTAGCTATTCCATATATGACATGGACTGTGGTATTCTGTTTAAATATATGTGGATATTAATAGCACAAGATGGTATGATAATTTATAAGCTGCAGAATTTGGAACTTTTTCTGTCAAATATCAATTCATATTTTAATTTGAAAAATACAGCAGAATGTGTCTGAACAGAATATGTGTGCAGCATGTCTATAAAAAGTCCTCACATAGCCTTTATTTTTTGCAACCATTGATAGTTGATAATAAACTTCATTACAAAAATGTTTTAAATAAAGCAGATATTCCTATTTTGACATTTTTTCAATTAAAAAATCAATTTTATAGACATATTTTCTTTACTCTGATTTTCTCTTATAAAAATTGGCTTTTCTAGGTTACAAAATACAGATATGTATGTAAAAACACAATATATAATGTAATGTTTTGTCTGATCAGTTAAATTT
This sequence comes from Stegodyphus mimosarum, assembly GCA_000611955.2. Classification (NCBI taxonomy): domain Eukaryota; kingdom Metazoa; phylum Arthropoda; class Arachnida; order Araneae; family Eresidae; genus Stegodyphus; species Stegodyphus mimosarum. The sequence continues at coordinate 417,250 of KK114206.1, read as the reverse complement.
TTGAAGAGATGAAAGTTAGATGCTGATTTTTGATCGCATGGGATGGAATTATTATACAGTACAAAGTCCGAGATTCTGACTCATTGGGACTTCGGCAATTCCGAGTTTGGGATTTTTCCGGATATTAGGTCATAAATTTAAATCTAGTGAGATGGCATGCAGATATTTTACAAATAAAATATGAAATCGTGATTTATGAAATAACAAACATTTATGATCTAAAGGGTATTAAAATTTACAGAGAAGAAAAGCATAATATTTATTTGTTTACTTTACTAAACATTTCTTTCGATGTAAGTTGTTCAAGTTGCTTCATTTTTTGTGCTAATAATTTCTCTTTAATTCTATAAACAGACATAATTTCTTGTGCAGGTATAGAGTTCCACTGTTCAAGTTTTGTAATTGGTGCGTCGAGAATTCCAACTAACTTGTCAATCGAAATTTCTTCATTTTTAATAACCTCTCTGTCACTTTCTTCAGTATTGGTAGTGGCGTTTTCTGGATCTAGAACCACACTACGGATTCCTCTGGCTGTTAATTGATTGATGATTGGGGCATTGGCATCGCAATGAAAAAGTTTTGTTATATAATGTTCATTTATTAGAGCTTCTCTACATTTCTTTACAAAATCCATTCACCTTTGGTTTGCAGTCTGCTACATTAACTCAAATTCCTCATAATCAATGAAGATAATTTTATCCTAGCTTAATAGCGTCTGATATGCATTATTGACTATGTATCATAAGACTGGGATGAAAGACAAGTTCTGCTAAATTTAGTCTTGCTTCTATCGCATACTGAATTAAGTCTGAATTGTATTAGGTTAGTTATTTATTATACCTATGTCTGTTTCTTGCACATGCTTAAGGCTAATCTGAGTCTGTAATAAATAAACTTTCACATATAACTGCTTATCTATAGCTGGCACTAGATACCGCTTGATGCGGCCTCTGTGGGTCCTAAATTCTGCACAAAGTGTCTCTAAGTTCTAAATTTTTGCCGCCCTAAACTTTGGATCTCAGTGCTTTCCGTAAATTATAAAAATTCTGTCATCCCTTAATTTTGCCGCTCAGTGCTTCTCCAAATTCCAAAAATTTTGTCTTTCCTAAATTCCCATGCCCGGAGTGGCCATATGAGCCCTGGTGTTGGTTCTGGGTTTATGTGAATAACATATTATTTATTCTTCACTCAAATACCACTAAATGTAATCTTTTGGCCTATAAGTTCCATTAACAAAATCTATTTTTAGCATACGAAAAGAAATTTTTGTTAAATTTTTCCTCGTCAATATAGCACACTTAACTGTGTAATCATCGCCAAGTGTGCTGTCAGCATAAAAGGTTGCCATGCTCTTGTTATTCAGTTACTAATATATTAAAAAAAAATTTTTTAGACAGTGCTGCATGAGTCATTACTCAAGTTCTAGTGAATTGATAAACATGAGGTGATGAAAGCAAAATATAATAAATAATAATTTGCTAGATCGCTGTCAGGGATATAAAATACTAGTAGGTGTCGTTCCTATGTAAAATGTCTGCTGAGCAGATTGCAGGTACAGAGCCAAGTTAATAATCTCACATATTTATGCTTAAATGATTTATTTCTTCAATAGCGAGGTATTTTATTTAGTGCCTAAGTGAAATTAAGAATGGGGACTCTCCACATGCTTTATTATGGAAGGAAAAATCAAATGCGCATGCATACTGCATTAAAAAAAAAGTTTGTGGCTTTAAGGCTCAGATTTTAGATCATTCCCGATATTGGACGTCTGTATCTCGGACTTTGTACTGTATAATATTCTGTGCCCTTAAGTTCCATGTAATTTAGTAGTCAACTGTATATGTAAAACTTATATTTATACTATTTTTATAATATCTTACATTATTTTTAATTGTGTTTAATAGCATTAATGATGATTCTAACAAGGGCATTAATGAAAAGTTTTATTGTTAGTAAATATATAATAGTAAATTAAGTTATTAAAAAATTTTGGCCTTGGAGTTATAAATAATTTAAGCTTTCTTTTACAAATATTATTTTTATTCATATTTTGTATTGCCACATATACAAACCTTAACTCATTGAATGTATTAATACACACTCTTGGTGAAATTGAATAGTGCAAGAGCAAATTCTAATTTTGTAATTAGTAGAAATTAAAAATGAATCATTTAATGAAGCAACATAGATTAAGCCTAGTCACATTTGAAAGCAGATAATGCATATGCAGGATCTGTTGTTATGTCTTACATATTAAAGGTTTGAATCAAAATCTGTAAATGAGTGAAAAAGAATGATCCCCCCTCAGGTTTAAAATTGTGCTTGATAATAACACATAAGTATTTGGATTTAGAAATATATTAACTTAAGTAATAAATTATAAGTTTGTAATTAGTAGAAATTAAAAATGAATAATTTAACGCAGCAGCATAGTTAAGCCTAGTCATGTTAGAAAGCAGATTATGCATATGCGGGATCTGTTGTCATGTCTTACATATTGAAGATTTGAATTACAATCTATAATGATTTAAATGAGGGAAAAAGAATGAATTTTTTCCCTCTGTTTGGGCTTAAATTATGCTTGATTATAACACTGAAGTATTTGGATTTAGAAATATATTAACTTAAGTATAAATGCACTGAAATTTTGGATACTCTAAAACACCTTGTGTAATATAAATTAGTAATTATTATATTTTCATTATGTTTACATTAATGTGAAGATTAATGTAAGGATTAATTTTGAATTTAGTACAAGATCGTGATTAGGTATGTTTGTGTATAACTGAAGTTTTAAGATGTATGCCCATTTACATATATTTTTTTAAATTTTATTAATGTCAAATTCAGTATCTTATTTTCTAATGAACAAGACTAACTGAAACAGAAATTTGTTACATTTATTTAAGAACTTAAGAATTATCTTTTAAAATTGAGAATATACTTTGTAGGCCTGCTTCACCAATGAGGAAGATTTCTGAAACAGATGATAAAATAGTTCCACTGAGAACTGAAAGTAAAATTGATTTTGAAGATAAGAACAGGTAGAATTACTTCCTGTATTTTTATAAATCATGGTATTTGTTTTATTTGTGTGTTATAATTTTTTTCAGATTAGTAGTAATAACATTTTCCCTTGCATTGAAATGTTATGTGTGTATAGAATTTAGTATGTTAATGTAATGTATCATTAAAGATTCTTTGCAAAGTCTTTTTTGATTTTTGCTTTTGCTGATTGGGATTCAAATTACTTAAATTAATTTTAATGGTGCTGTTTCGTATTTGTTTTTTACTATAGTGTAATTTCTGCAATAAATTATTTTTCTGTTTACAAAACTTCAGTAAAATTTTATACTGACGTAAAAAATTAAAGGAATATTTCAAAGGTTCAGCATTGCTTGTATCGTACGAAAATAAATATTTTGCATTTTTATATTAAATATTAATTTATACTTATTTGCAAAATAAAAGTTTGCTGAATAAATGTATGTGACAGACATTCTTTGTTTGCAATGCTCATGGAACTTGACATTTTGCTTCCAAAAAACAGAGCTGTTTGAAAGTCTGTAAATGAAAGTCCATTGCATTTAATCATCGCAAAGCCATTAAGTGTCACATTGCATATGTATGTTCTGAGATCAATCTTAATGAGATTCATTTGGCTAAAATGTCATTTACAAGATGGTGTGGAAGGTGGCAAAACTGGGACAAAAACTTATGACAATAACTGACCGAGAAGAAAAATACCTTTCTTTGTGTGAATTTGCTTTAAAAAGCAATTTATGTATTTCTGCATCTTGCTTTAAATTTTTAACTTATACCAGTTATTAAGTAAAGATTTCAAGTTTTGGCCTTTAGAAAACTGGACTTGAAATGAAAGATATGCTCAAAGTGACTATACCCTTTCATCACAGTTTCACACAAAATCACAATTTCATCTTCGTAACTTTCCAAATTGTCGTGTGGCTACATAAAAGTGTGAAAGACAGCATTTATCTTTATGTTACACTACATCCCATCCTAGAAAATGTTAAGTTTTTTATTCCATTAGTTTTTGATTCAGAGATGCTTCTCTGAATCAAACACTGAAACATTTGGCAATCAATATATGGAAGCTGAATGCTCTTAAACTTCCCACTAATAGTAGTTTAATTGAGAAATTGTTGTTCATATGTGCTTGGTTGGGATTCTAAGTCATTCAACTCAGAGATTGCTCTATTTTAGTATAAAACTCTACTCTGCTTAAAATAATGATCTGTGCTTGAAAAATTGGAGAAATTCCTTGAATGTGGAAAGAAAATCTGGAAAAAAATGTAAAGTTAAGACAAATTGAAAGGCTTTTATTTATTTCAACAGCCACAACAGTGCCCTTTCAATTTTCATTTGACACTTCTTCTAAATGAACAATCACTACATTCAAACTGTTTAACAGAGCAATGTGGTTACTAATTTTACTTAATACCTGTCAAGTTACATGGAAATATATTCATTTTAGGAGTTTTGACTACAACAGCTGAGCAAAATGGCCTAGTTATCTTAGTCTGTTTGGATAATGACTGTAAAATTTATACAGTTTTGAAGAACACTGTCTAATTCATCAAGATATTTTGTATCTTTTACTGAGCCCAACACACTTAAAATTTAACTTGTGTGCATTGCAGTGTAGCATTACAGGCTCCTTTCTGCCCAACGTAGTGGCTAGTCCATTTTCTCTTCTAGTCATGTTTCCATCCCCACCTGTTTTAAGTCTTACTATCCATTTTCTGTCTTGTTTATTGATTCCTAGTTTTCATAGTAACTTAGTGCAGAAGATGTCAGTAGATACAATGGAAAAGACTTAATTCTTTTATGTCCTTATATATATTATTAGTTCCTCTGTATAGTCCTTATATATATTATCAGGTGACACATGCAAAAGAATGGTAACACAGTTATAATCTAAAATTTCTGCAACAGCCTTAAGGATAACAGCTGCACTATGAAAAATAAATTCCCCACATTGTTTGTGATTTTGGTATTCATTTAGAGCAGATGCTTACTTCAAATTTATTAAGCAGCTAAACTAAATCTTGAAATCAGAAAATGGCTTATTATGTTTTGCTATATAATGAGCTTTGTTAAACAATTCTTGAATGGATGAAATAGTCTTTCATCTATTTTTCTTTGGTATGCTGCTAATGGTATAGGCTTCAGTTTTTAGAGCTATATCTTTTAACAAACATTGGGGGATCGATTGTGTAACTTGAAAGTTTCTAATTTGAATGAGCGACTGAAACCTTGCACAATCCGCAAGTATTTGTTGATTTCCAGCTGCTTCGCATACACTCTGCACTGAGCAATACCATTTTTATATGATAATCACTGAAATTCATAGCACTACTGCTTTTGAATTGTCTCTTGTTTTCACTCCTTTTAGAACCATCACAATCGTTACCTGTATCACTTCTCTTCATACAGTTCGTTAAGTTAGCATCTTCTGTTTAGATGTCCACAGCGACTCTGCAAAGAAGTCTCGTGTGACGAATCTGTTTTCTGAAAAAACAAGATACTTTTTTAATTTTTCAGGGCTGTGATCACTGGACTGGGGGGGGGGATTTGCGTGAACTCGCTAGCAAACATATTTATCACAACTTAGTCAGCAAAATACCACATGGTATCCTAATCCCAACGACCATATCAAATGTATCATGCACATCTACATTTCAACATTAGTTTAATGCAGTGAAATAAACGCCTGTAATTTCAATAAATGATTTCTACAGGATTTGGTATGATATTTTAGAAATTCACAAAGTGCTTCATAACCATGCATTAATCAGCATGAAACAGTGGAGTGCGAACGGGAAAATGGTCTTTTTTTCTTATATTTCCCATAATTCCTTGCACTGAGAAGCAGTGATCAAAATGCACCCTGGAATCCCCTAGGCAAAGCTTCAACTGCAAACCCTTTGCTTAGCATTTTATGTGTCGATGAACCTTAAATCATGTAATATAGAATTTAATTTGTATTTGGAGATGGAAAGTATGGCACATGTGTAAATAGAATGTTGCCTGCTGCCAAAAAAAAAAAAATTGTGGGAAGCATTAATCACGCATTTCCAAAGTTATTGCAACCCACTCACCAGCTGCAATTTCTTAGTTGGTGGTGGCAAAACAACGATCATTACTTTGAGTGCTGGGTATAAGAACAGAAAGCTTGAAATATAGTAGTAGTTTGCCTTTTTTCATAAATTAAATTTGTAACTGAACTGCATATTACAAAAATAATAAAATAATAATAAAATTTCTCATTATGTTTTTCTGTATGATTTAGGAAGCGACTGCAACGCAGGGCTTCAGGCCCTTTTTCGAGTAGTGCGGAACGACTGGAGTGGCGACATAGAACTGTCAGCCTTCCTTTGAGACCTCCTCGGCAGATGAGCATTTCTGAAGCAGATGATGGGAGTTTAAAACTAGATTCCTCATCCTATAGATTATTGTGTCAAGATTTAAATGGAGTTAAAACACTTCTTCTGCGATTGAAGTCTGTAATTCAAGAGGTAGTTTAGACTTTGTTTGTTTTAACTTTTTCTAAATTTTATTACGGCCTTCATTCCTGTCACTATCTGATTTATCCCAAGGGGGAAGGGAGAACTGGTCTACATGTGCAAAAAGGAAGAAGTTCCATCCCAAGGGACTGACCTGATGGTCTTTTGTACACCTCTTCTACCAACAACCTTTTGAGAGGACTTTTGGCTTGAAATATTTTATGTGCCCCATGACACAAAGACACTGTACACTTACAAATCAGGACACTGTACACTTACGAATCAGGGTTAGCAACTTTCTCCTGCAGTGGAAAAAACCACTAAAAACCAATCTAAAGAAAGGTTCACACTAGAGTAGCAGCTGTCGTTATTTCATAATTCTGAAGCAACTGATACTTTTTTGTTTAATACATAATATATAATAATATAACATAATAATGATATATACTAATTCACATAAATAAATGTTAGAAATAATAAACAATATTTATTAATCCTTAATATGTATTAATATAACTAATATCACATTAATAGAAATAAACTAGCGAAATACTAAAATTATAACTATGCACATGAAAACAGTTACCATATACATAAAAACAAAATTACAAATACAACATTTAAGAAAAGAAAATTAAGCAACAGTTATCTATAAATAATTAAATTCCAATTTAAAAATTCTGCTTTGTGTGGAATAATTCAAAACAAGGATCGGCACACAGGACAAGGATGGTTTTTTTCTTGAGAAATGCCGAGCGAGTAAGACGCATCACATGTTCATAAAGCTGATGTCTTTCCTCTTCTGTAATAATGCTGTAATGTTATTTTTTAATTAACTAAGAAAGCGTATGTTAAGTTTTAAAATAAATATTTAAAAAGAACAACTTGCTTGAGTTTTTCTATCACAGAAGTTCATTTGGTGACATTTCTTTTGCTATAGTTAGCCAGATGCATTTTCCCACATTCCCCTAACAATAAAAGCAAATAATATAAATGAAAACGATGAGCTGGATGTACTTCTGCTCATTCTAATAATAAAAAAAGCAGAGAACAAAAAAATAAATTCTTAACAAAAATGCCTGTATCCCTTTAACTCACATATGTATTATTGAAGAGCCCTTTTTCACAGTTTGTTTACACCAATTAATCTGTCAAAACCAGAAGCACAGAACAGAAACTAATGCCTGCACATTAAGGTCAAGTACCATATAACTCAGTTGATGGGAAAACAGTTACCATTTAGCACCATCTACTACTAGCATTTAAAAATTCAAATAAATCATTCCATTTCCAAATTATGCATATGTGACGCTAGGCTGTAGAGACTGATCGGAGCTCTTTGTCTAGAAGCGACACGGGGCTGGTAAGAGTGAAATCATTGCATCGTGTCTATGGGACATTGGTCATGAATGGGTTATCAACTGCTATATTGATGTAATCTTATGAATTGTTCTTTGACTAACATATGTTATTTAGGTTTTCAAGCCAGCTTCCTGTTAATAATGATGCCAAATTTCTTGACTTTGTATTGTTTTTCAGTTTAACATTTCATACAATAAACGATTAAGACTATATTTGCACATCAGTTGCATCTGATTATCAATTGCAGCATAGCAATAAAATGCTGCATTAAACTTTTTATAACTTAATATCTTGATATTTTCTTTTTTTCACTGTTATTTATAGGTTGTATTAAATGTTACTTTATATATAACTTTTTACAATGATTTTGCAGGCAGAGACTATTAATCCATTTGATCAAGCAAATCCCAAAGTAAGTTTAATTAGATTTATTTTATTCCATATTTAAGTATATATTATGCATATGCATTTGTTATTTATGTGAAAATTCAGAGCTCATAAGTTGAGTGTATAATTTAGTGTAAAAATTAAATGATTTTAGTTCATTCATAATTTAATGAAATTCCATCAAATAATTCATGTGGAGTAAGTATTTGGGGATTGAAAGTATTATTAATATAAGGTAGCCCTAAAACCATTGATACATATAAAAATTAATTGCAAAATGAGTATTAATCAAAACGTAAAATTTACAGATATCATTAGTATAGTTAAAAAAAGCTTATTTTATCGTTATCAAGCGTCAGGGTGTGAATCTTTTGTTCGAAGTTTTCAAACAAAAAATTATTGCAAACAAACAAAAAAAAAATTAAATTGAAACAAAAAATTATTATTGTTTTATTATTGCCAGTTTTGGTGAGTAGAGGAACTTAAACATGAAAAGCATAATCACATGGGAAGGGCATTAAGATTGCTGATAGGATGTAGTATGGTTTTGGGCAATGTAAAAACAACATGAAAATGGTCGAAGGAGTGAATAACCAAAAATATTGCCTTAAAGTTTTTCTTTGCACTGTACAATACTAATAATAATATGAGAATGAAGCTTTAAATACTCATCACTAATTCATTGTGAGTGATTTCAGAAGTGTGTTCTATTCACTCATTGGCCCACCAGTGGCCGAGTGGAAGTCGCTGAACACCGGTAGTTTAGTCTTCGAATCCCGTGAACGGGCTGGCTACATGAACATCTTTGTGGTTCTCCCCATCCGTAACTTGTATACGAGCTAGTTTCCTGCAGAAAGCCCTCCATGAATGCATCCCTTCCCTTAGGCAGATAGCCTTCAAGGCTAGTCACATAAACCTAAGCAAACCAAATATCTATTCACTTCTGAACTATCATTCATATGTATCAGAAGTTAGATACTATGCTTAGCATTCTCAGCACTAGAATTAATGTCAGCATTGATGATCCTCAAAATTTGGGCTGTGTTGTCCTCAAAGGTTGCCCTGGTTGAGACATCTCCGAAATAATTATTTTCCTTTAAATAACTCTGCAATGAAAAAATTGCATGAAGTGGTATTAGAGAACTGAAGAAGTTTTTTAAAAGAATGCCCCCCTTTTAAAAAAAAAAAATCTGTTCAATCATGGCAAAGAAACTATTGGACTTACTGTCCAATTCTGGAAAATGTTGAATAATGCATTGCAAATCACAAGATTGTTTAGCGTATTTTTTGTTGTTAAAGTGTAGGTGACATAGCTTTTTGGAATAACATCCTCAAAATATTTTTTTATTTTTATTGTTATGAACCTTTGATATAAAGTGACATCAAATGATAATTTTTTGTAAATGGAATTTCATGCAGTGTAAGTTATCGGAATTTTGTATTTCAGGTGTGTACACCAAGTACTTAAGTTTAAATTTTTGTAATTCCTTTGATATAAATCCTCTTTTATATCAAAGGAATTACAAAAAAAAGTTTCTTACACTTTTCATCATTGGTCTCAATCATTTAACATGAACGTTAAGTAATTAATTAGTACTGCATATAGTTGATACTGTACTGATGAAATTATGTCTTATTTCTTCAAAAGTTTTCAAACTGTGGAATATAGCATAACCACCTGTAGTCACCATTCACATATGCTGGTACTTCACAAATGTCATCGTCTGATTTTTATACTACTGTAGTTGTAATTACTTGATTTTCAGTGACTGAACTGTTTTATATTTTCCAGATCAAATTTCAAAAATCTTTTGTCTATAACTTTACTCATCAATGATGTGAGAACATTAAGTAACAAAAAATAGTCACACATGGTATAACTCACTTATCAGTAACCATGTTATAAACCAATTATCAGTAACCATGTAATTATGTAAAGTTTTATGAATATTGAATGCAGTTACTGATTACATGATTCTGGAGAATCTTTCCTTTTAGATTTCTATTATAAAAATGACACATAATTTTTTAAATGTGAATTACGACAGCTCCATTTGATTGCTTATTGGTGATATTCGAATTTTTTAATAGAATTATGTTTTCCATATCTTTTATTTGTCCCCCTGCCAAGATTGTTAGATCAAGCTATAGCTATTCTGTGTATGCTCAGTCTAACTCTGACAGTTCTGTACTTAAGCATATATATGCTATCATGCATTAGATCTATAATCTCTTATGACATCATTAGTAATAATTTCTTAGTTTCATTTATAATGTGATGAGGTATCTTGACTGGAAATATTTATATTACATTTCTTACATTTACTTTAAAAGCAGTATATTTTTTATTTTTTTGACACTAATATTAAAAAAATCATAATTTTTTTTTAGAATATATTTTATCACAGTCTAGTTCACAATGACTTTCCATCAAATTTAGTAACGTTATCAACCAATGAAGAGGATAAGAAAACTTTAGACATCCGTACTGTAATGCAGGTATTTTATTTTATAGTTTTGATGCAATTTTGAGACTAATAAATGTTTATTTCATAAACTTAATTTTTATACCTATTTTTCAGTAAAGATACATTCTATTTAAAGTCATTGATAAATAATGAATGAATAGTAGATGACTGTCATAGAATGTACCTTTTTGGAAAACAATATTTTTATCTATGTCCTGTCAAAATGAATTTAAAAATAAGATCTGTAAGTACATATTTATGGATGCATATTCAAATCCAACTTATTATTAGTTAATGTATAAGTTATGGTTGGTTAATGTATAAGTATTATTGCTAATGTCAATGTATAAGCTATTGACAATTTTTTTCCTCAAGCTTTAAAATAATTCTTTGAGGAATCACTGATAAGTAACCCTCTTTACTGTAATCAAGTAGTTAAACCTTCGGGAATCATATTTTTATGTACTAATGGATTGTGCATAATTTTGTGATTAGTTGAGTTATTAAATTTAACGACTGGGCTTCTCCAGCTGCTGTAGAGCTTCACCAGTATCTGAGTGATTAAGACCTCTGAATGCTAAGAGTTCAGTCGAAATGCAAGCCGAGTGGGTGGCTGGGCGATTGTTTTCCCCCATGTGTAATGTCAACTCAAGCTAATTTCCCTTAGAAAGTCCTCCACAAAGCCTTTCCTTCATAAGCATTGTCTTATTCAGTAACTTAACCAAGTGCTGTAATGATATCTAAATATTTTGCCTCTCAAAATGTCCCTCTCTGCATTTTGTTAACTTCCCTAAAAAAATATATATATATATATATATATAATGTTTCATAACAGTAAATTTTATTTAATTATTTATTAAATTTAAACAATTCTTTGCGCCATTGCTGCAAGGAATGAAATTTAAATTATAGTAAACAGTAATTACTTAAAATAGTAATTTTAAGATAAAAATTATAATTTAAACAGAAATTGTGTAAACAAATTAATGCTAATTA